>CAMZMU010000046.1:39689899-39943679 GCA_947311845.1 Poa pratensis | reverse complement strand
GTTTAACAAGTTTCTGCCATATTTTGGACTTAAGCAAATAATGTTTAATTCAATTATTTTTGAAATTAAATTGTATTGCTTGATGAATGCAGTGGCTGTTTAGAGCATTTAGGATTGTAATGATGTGATGTTGTTTGAGTAGATTAGTGATTGCTTGTATTTGTTTGTTTATCGATTAGACGAGAACGTTGCTGGATTTATCGAGGAGGGGAATTTATTGAACCTGAAGATCAAGATCAAGCCCACATTGCCGAGCAAGGCAAGCTACTCTCTGAGCTTGCACCTAAATATATATGCATCTACTTTGATCAAATGATTTACTCTTAAAACCAATGGTTTACAAAACCTTTTCAAAAAGTGTATGGAAATTATTTTGCCACCCTATGTAGTAGTTATATAAAACTTTAGGATGGAAAACAATGTTGTTTATTCAAAACTCCTTTGGAAATACTTGTGTGGTTATGGAATACCGAGATGTCGGTATTGAAGTGGAGAAATGGAGAATGATGATGTTTATGAAAAATGCACAGTGTCCTAGTACTATGACAACGAATCTTAATCTGTGCGACCACATTTACCCCCATATGGGAACGGGGCTTAGTCATATAATTTGCTCTTATTAGTATGGGATACCTCATCGACGGAGATGACTCCGTTATGCGTGAGGGGATGGGTTGTGAACTCCCCTAACATGGGTCCTCGCTCAAACTCTATGGAAAGATAAGGAGGAGGATTGAAGACTTCATAAATGTGGTCGCCGGGAAAAAACATATGAGTCCTCACACTTAGGGTTGCCGACGGGGACCGGACTGAGTGTTGGTGGGAATTATCATATGGGTAGGATCCTATACTAGCATGAGCAAAGAGAGGCTAGGGTCGGTGGCTCAACTTCGCATACACCTTGTATGGCGGGACGTGGCTGACACGATGAGTTATCGGATGAATGTGGGATAAAAGCGTGCTACCTCTGCAGAGGGTCAAAACTATTCGAATAGCCGAGTCCTCGGATATGGACAATTGGGAAGCTGTCCTAAGATCATGTGCACATTTTTGGAAAAGCTTTTAAGTTTAAAGAACTGAAAATGGTGATGGTGTTAAACAACTATACCAAATGGAGTGGTATGAGTTGTGGGAATAAATGGACCGTGGTGAGCCCTGGTCAGGAAAAGGAGAAGTTTTTGGAGATACAAAAGAGATGGAGACTTCTTTTAAAAACAGTTATAAAACTCTTCTTACCTTTTTCAAAAAAGATATAGAGATGTTTTAAATAAATAAAAGTTGTAAGTTAAAACAAAACTAGTGCATACTCATGTTGGGGTAGTTTGCGAGTACATTCAAATGTACTCATATTGGTTTCATCCCTGGCTATTGTCCTAGCCAGACTACGAGGAGGAGCACTACGCCGAGCAGGAGTATGGTGACTTCTATGCAAACTAAGGATCTCCACAAGTCAGCTGCCTGTCGGGTCGTCGTCGTTAGAATATGATGTCTACTACGCCGTAGCTTCCGCTGATATTTTGGTTTGGCCCATGAAGGCACCTATGTAAGAACTTGGTCTAAATGACCATTTATGTAAGACTTTTTATTCGGTACTGTAATGGATGTAAACTTTGGTATCCAATTCAGATTATGTGCAACGACAGACTGATCACAGGATCGTTGTGTTAAGCATAATCGGGTATTTCGGACAGCTAGTTCGGGGTCCCCACAGACTTGGTATCAGAGCCATCCTGACTTTAGGAAACCTTAGTTAGCATGGTCGTTTGTCAAATGTTACAAAAAGATTGATGTTCATTCAGCTTGAGAAGGATAGCAAGCTGACATTCGAGAGTGACTTGTTCGAGTTGACCAAGCTATTAGGTCACCCCGCTCCAGAGTTTGAGGGAGCTCAGATTGATGTTCACGGCGTCGGAAGGCTGAGCTGGCTCATCAGGTCGTCAGTTCGCAGGAACATCAAGTCTCCCAGTTCCAGGACGCTCGTCTTCACCACCAAGGAGGCCACCTGGGTTGACGGTCTCTGTACTGCTACACAGAGGATGCTAGCCCGACTTTGTGAGGAGCACAAGGCGGAGTTAGTAGACTCCCGTTTCCGGTTCTACGGGAGGCGCAACTGCGACGGACACCCTACTCCTTCCCCTTGCCACCCGATGTTTGGGAGCTACATCATGGACATGGAGCTCTTACTTCAGCACACTCAGGATGATCTGTTGCGCACTAGGATTCAGCTTCGCTTTGACCGCGAGTCGCTCGTTGAGCTTCGCGAGAGTGAGGAGAAGCTGCTGGAGGAGAAGGTCGCTCTTCTCGGAAGAGGGCCCAGCTGAGGAGGACCATCGTGAAGCTCCGCAAAAGGTGGCGGAGCAGGACCAGCTGATCGAGGATCTAGAGCACCATACTGACGAGATGGAGGAGGAGGGCGAGATCTCCGCAAGGAGAACAACGCTTTCCTCAGTGACGATGATGACTTTGTGGAGGAGATGGACTGTGAGGAGGAGATGATGAGGAGGAGTTAGTTGACGAGGAGGAGGAGCCACTCGAGGCAGTTCTCGAGGACGAGGAGGAGGATCCCGAGGAGCCACTCTACCAGTCAGATGCTGACGTGTTAGAGCTGGAGGTTCCACCTCAGTAGGCGAGTGACTTGATCACTACCGCAGGATTAGGTTGACCCCTATCACTAGTCGAGTAGAAGTAGTGGTTCTTTTGGAAACCAGATGCTATGTATCTTAGATGTAAGGTGATGTTGTAAGCTTGAGGTTGTAAGCTTGATGTTGTTGTGAACTCCTTGATGTGATGTTTGTGAAATATAAGTATGTTTGTCTTGTTAGATCTGTGTAAATATTTTCATATAATCCTTAAATTAATCAACCACTTGCGAAATCGTCTTTCCCTTAGTCGAACTTTTCTTGCCTTGCCTCTTATACCCGGTGTGCTTCAGGATGCCGCCCCGTCGCGACAATACGGAGGATCAGGATCAGCACCACCACCACCGACCCAACCCCCCCCAACTTCTCGCGCTTATCATGGAGGAACGTGAAAATGCCCGGCAGGAGCGCCAGGCTCATCTCACTGCCCTGCAACAACTCGCAGCCGCTTACAACAACAACAACAACAACAATGGTGGTAATGGCAATGGCAATGAGAACCAGCGATCCACCTTAGGCGATTTCCAGAAACCAACCCACCTACCTTCTCCAAGGGACTTCACCCACTGGAAGCCGATGATTGGCTTCGCACCATCGACAACAATCTGCAAGTTGCTGCTGTAGGAGAAATGAAAAGTGTGTATGCAACCCACTATCTCGCTGGACCTGCAAGAGCTTGGTGGGAAACTACCAAGCTCTCCAGCAGCTGACATGTCATCAACTGGGCTGAGTTCAGGAGAAGTTCGCAAGAAGCACATTCTATGGACTCATTGAAGGAAGAAGGATGAATTCCGCAAGCTGAGGCAGGGAAGTAGAGATGTGGTCGGTATCTTGAGAGTTTACCGACTTATCTCGGTATGCTCCTGATGACACCGACAAAGAGAGAAGAAGATGGAGCGTTTCATGAGTGGACTTCATGATGAACTGCAGTGTGCTTGGTTATCCATGACTTCCGTGATCTGGAGTCACTTGTGGACAAAGCCATCCAGCTAGACCAAGCGCAAGTCTATGTTGAAGGTCGCAAGAGGAGGATGAATGCTCAGGAAGGTTCGAGCAGTCAGAAGCCTCGTATCTTTCAGCAAAACCCCAAACCTGCCTATCGACCACCCCAAGCTCCACGCCCCAATTTCCCTAACCGCCCAAACAACTTCAACCGCCCCAATGACAATAACCGTCCCAGAGGAAACTTCAACAACTTCAACCCCAATGCCAATGTTGTCTGCTTTGAATGTGGCAACAAAGGTCACTACTCCAGGAATGCCCCAATCCCAAGAGGAATGTTCAGCGCCCCAATGCCCGGCACCGAACAATGGTCAAGGCCGCAATGGAAATGGTAATGGCAAGAATGCCGCACCCCGCGGAAATGCTGCTGTTGTCAAGGGTCGTCTGCACCACATCAATGCTGAAGAAGCTCAGATGCGCCGATGTTGTGCTGGGTACGTTCCTTGTCAACTCAGTACCTGCAACTGTTCTGTTTGATTCTGGTGCAACACATTCATTTGTTACCGAGGAGTTTGTTGCTAAGGGAGGTTTAGTAGAAGGCTTCCTAACTAAAACCTTGAGTATACAAATCCCTGGTTCCACCCTAGAAACCAAGAGATTTTGTCCAAATACTGCCATAGAGATTTCAGGCGAAAAATTTGCAGCCGACCTAATTGTTTTAGGAACCCAAGGCATAGATGTCATACTCGGTATGAATTGGCTAGCCAAGTACCATGGTCGAATTGACTGTGCCAGAAGAGCTGTATCCATCACCACCGACAAAGAAGTAGAAGTGGAGTATGTGTCTGAACCCAATCACTCCCAACCAGGCTGCCATGAGAGCATAGCTCGACCCACCCTAGATGAGATCCGTGTTGTTCACCTATTCCGAGATGTTTTCCCTGAGGAATTACCTGGTATGCCGCCAGACCGGGAAATTGAGTTCATAATTGAGCTTATCCCAGGAACAGCCCCAATATCCCAAAGGCCTTATCGGATGAATCCGGAAGAACTGGTTGAGTTGAAGAAGCAGTTGGCAGATATGCTCAGCAAAGGACTTGTTCGTCCAAGTGCTTCACCCTGGGGATCACCCATTATTTTTGTGGACAAGAGAGACGGTACCACACGACTGTGTGTGGATTATCGCAGGCTAAATGACGTGACCATTAAAAACAAGTACCCCTTCCCAAGATCGAGGATCTGTTCGATCAGATGAACGGAGCCCGAGTCTTTTCAAAGATCGATCTTCGGACAGGTACCATCAGTTGAAGATCCGAGAGACAGACATTCCCAAGACCGCCTTCACCACTCGTTACGGTTTGTTTGAATACACCGTGATGTCCTTTGGTCTGACCAATGCCCCAGCCTATTTCATGAATCTCATGAACAAGATTTTCATGGAGTACCTCGACAAGTTCGTGGTAGTTTTCCTTGATGACATCCTTATTTATTCCAAGACCGAAGAAGAGCATGCTGAACACCTGCGTCTAGTTTTGGAGACCCTCCGAGAGCACCAGCTGTATGCCAAGCTTAGCAAGTGTGAGTTTTGGCTCATGAAGTGGCATTTCTCGGACATATAGTATCTGCTGGAGGAATTTCTGTTGACCCAGAGAAGATCCAAGCCATTATTGACTGGTTATCCCCAACCAGTGTGACTGAAATCCGAAGCTTTCTCGGACTCGCCGGTTATTACCGCAAGTTCGTTGAAGGATTTTCCAGTATAGCCAAGCCTTGACCCAACTGTTGAAGAAGGACAAGAAATTTGAATGGACTCAGAAGTGCGAAGATAGTTTCCAAGAGTTGAAGAAGAGACTAACCTCCACCCCAATCCTGGTTATGCCAGACGTCACCCAGAGTTTCGACGTGTATTGCGATGCATCACGCCTCGGACTTGGTTGCGTTCTGATGCAAGAAGGCAAAGTTGTGTCGTACTGTCCCGGCAGTTGCGACCGCATGAAGAGAATTACCCAACCCATGACCTGGAATTAGCTGCTGTTGTCCTTGCTCTTAAAAAGTGGCGTCCCTATCTTGCGGGACATCGCTGTGAGATCTATACGGATCATAAGAGCTTGAAGTATATTTTCACCCAGAAGGAGTTGAACCTGCGACAGAGGAGATGGATGGAATTAATCAAGGATTATGATATTGGAATCCACTATCACCCCGGAAAGGCTAATGTAGTTGCCGATGCCCTTAGTCGCAAACCCTGCACCTGAATGCCTTATCCAAGCCGAACAACCAGCCTTGTTCAAAGAGTTCGAAGATTTTGGACTAGAACTTGTTAGCCATGGATATCTCGCCAATTTGGAGTTAGCCCCAACCCTGATGGATCAAATCAAAGAAGCCCAAAAAGGTCATGAAAGCATTGAAGGAATTAGGAAGAAGATCTCCCTCAGCAAAGCACCCGGTTTTACCGAAGATGCTGAAGGAGTGCTGAAATTCAATGATCGTATCTGTGTGCCCAATGTCACGGAACTTAAGGAGTTAATCCTGAAGGAAGCCCATGAGACCCCTTATTCAATCCACCCCGGCGGAACCAAATGTACCAAGACCTTCGAGAAAGATTTTGGTGGCATGGAATGAAGCGAGAGATTGGTTCTTTCGTAGCCAAGTGTGATATCTGTCAGCGAGTCAAGGCTGAACATCAGCGGCCCGCTGGATTGCTTCAACCTTTGAAAATTCCCGAGTGGAAGTGGGATGAGATTGGAATGGATTTTATTACCGGACTTCCAAGATCCAACCGAGGCCATGATTCAATCTGGGTCATCGTTGATCGATTGACCAAGGTTGCTCATTTTATACCTGTCAAGACCACCCATACCGGAGCTCAGTTAGCAGACTTGTATATTTCCAGAATAGTAAGCCTGCATGGTGTGCCTAAGAAGATTGTATCTGATAGAGGTACGCAATTCACCTCAAGATTCTGGAAATCCCTTCATGAAGCCCTCGGAACCAAGTTAGCATTTAGCACAGCTTATCATCCCCAGACCGATGGCCAAACTGAGCGAGTGAACCAGATATTGGAGGACATGCTTCGCGCATGTGTTCTATCCTATGGTTCCAAGTGGGAAGATTGTCTTCCGTTTGCAGAGTTCTCATACAACAATAGTTATCAGTCCAGTCTGCAAATGGCCCCTTTTGAAGCCCTTTACGGCAAGAAGTGTCGTACACCCCTGAATTGGTCCGATACCGGAGAAGCAAATTGTTCGGACCAGATACCCTCCGTGAAGCTGAAGAGCAAGTTCAGCTTATTCGTGAACGCCTCAAAACTGCCCAATCCCGTCAGAAGAGTTACGCTGACACCAAGCGCCGTGACCTCACTTTCAGTATCGGAGATTATGTTTATCTCCGAGTGACACCCCTCAAAGGAATGCAGCGTTTCCATGTCAAGGAAAGTTAGCGCCAAGGTATATTGGACCCTTCAAGATCATCGCTCGTCGAGGAGAAGTATCCTATCAGCTGGAATTGCCACCGGAGTTAGGAGATTATCATGATGTCTTCCACATTTCCTTGCTCCGGAAGTGTCTTGAAGTTCCTGACCAGCCTGATGTTTTCAAAAACATCGACCACCTCTCCATCGACCTGAACCAAGATTTGACTTATCGCGAGAGACCCCTCAAGATTCTCGAAGAAGATGTTCGTGTTACCCGAAGACGTGCGATCAAGTTTTACAAAGTCCAGTGGACTAACCACTCTGAAGAAGAAGCAACTTGGGAACGTGAAGATTATCTTAGGAGCGAATTCCCAGGCCTCTTTAGTACCTAAGCCTAGCAAATCTCGGGACGAGATTTATTTTAAGGAGGGAAGGATTGTAACATCCCAAAATTATTAACAAGTATTATTAATTCCAAAAATGAGAGCCAACAAAAACTTTTGTTAAATTATGTGTGTTGATCTCATATTCTTGCTTGTGTTGTTTATTTCTTCTTGTTTGTGTGTTGCTTGCTCTATTGAGAACATAAAGAAAAGAAGAGAATAAAATAAAAGCAAAACAAGAAAAATAAATGTGGCAAGTGCCACACAAATTCTCCAAGTGAGGATCTCATTTTGTTTCCAACAAAATTTAGTGGAGTGGTATTGCAAACCCTCCCATTTCATCCTTACTACTTATCTCTCTCAAATAATATTTTCAAACTAGTTTTAAAATTCAAAAGTAAACAAAAAATAAAAAAATGCCATAATTAAAACACTATAAAGAAAATGTTTCAAAACATTTTATTATTTTATGCCAATTTTTGTGGAGCTTCTGTACATTATGGAAGGCCCCACAAATTTTGCCAAATTTTTATAAATTGATTTAGTGCCTCAAATTAAATCAAGAAGTGCTTCTGGATTTAAACAGAAGGACTAAAAAGTAAATAAGAAAAAGAAGAAGGAAGTTTGGCAGCAGAGAGGAGGCAGGGGCTTTCTGCAAAAGTGTCATCCCCTACCTCTCTCCCTAGCTCGCTGTAGCCGCCGTGTCGCCGTGGTCGTCGACGCCGCGCCAGGCCCCCCAGGACCCCCCTCTCCAGCTCGCACCGAACCTCTGCGTCCACTGCCCCGCAGAGGAGAGGAGTTAAGCGCCACCCCCTCTCCTACGCTGCCCTGTCCCCCATTTCTCCGCCGTGGATGAACGGACGGCGCCGGCCAAAATTCGTCCCACCCGCTGCACGCCGACACGCATCCGTCGCCACAGCTGCTCCCAGCTCACTCCCGGACCCCCCAGACCTCTCACCCTTGCGCTGCTTGCACGCGTCGCCGTTGAATCGGAAAATCTCGCCGGAGGCGCCATGGACGCTGTCCACGCGCTCCATCCACGATACGCCGCCCCTGCCCTATTTAACCACCCCCGAGCCTCGCCACAGGCACCACACCGCACCACCACCACTCCACTCCCCTCTGTGCCCCTCCAGGAGGGCGTGCTCGCTGCCGCGTCGACCTCGCCGTGTCCGAGGTAGAAGGCGACCGTGGCCACGCCGTTGGGCTGCCCCATTTCCTTCCCAAACCCCTGCACCATGTTGCTCTCTCTCCCCGCACTCACCCCATCCCTTTTTCCCCTTTGATTAGTGCCCAGACGCGACCGTTGGACCTCGCCGGAGTTGCTGCCCGTGGCCGTGGAAGAGCGAGAGCGCGCCGCCGACGAACCAGCCCACCCCAGCAAGTGTAACTCGGCCAGAAGCTTCCCACACGCCACCGCCGTCGATCTGCATCATCTCCGCGACCTCCCGAGCCCCCTAGGTGAGAGATCCTTCCACCCCGCCGTCGCCGGCGCGGCAGCGCCGCCGATTTTAGGTCGCCGCCGATGCTTTTGATCGTGGACCGTTGGATCTCGATCCAACGGCGCGTACCGCTTCGGTTAAATGAAAGAGAGAGAGACTAACGGGGGCCCCGCTCGTCAGGATTTTATTAATTTCCAACCGCACACTGTGTCACTGACACGTAGGTCCCACCTGTCATAGCTTTCAACATTATCCAGAAATCAATTAAATTCAAATTCAAACTTCTCTGTCAAGACAGTACTGGATCCAACTTTGAAATTCAATATCTCGAGATTTAGGAATCCAAATAAATCAAACTCAATTGTTCTGGAAAGCTTATAAAAATGTTTAACAACCCAATTGGATTCATGTCATTTAATTAAATAGATAAAAAGTGTTATTAAAAATACTACAGAAGGTTTAAAATCTAAACTTGTTTGTTTCTGATACTCTGTTAGTCCAAATAATTCCAAACCAATTTTGCTAGCTTAGTACTGCCTTGTATTAGCTCCCCTAATTTTGGTAGAATTAATTAAGCATTATTAATTGTTGACTTTAAGATAAACCCTTTTGGACTAAAACAAACAAATATATTTATTGGTTGACCCAAATGGGATAGGACCAATTTTTTAGCTCACATATAGCCAGGTTTACTTACCCCTAAAAGGATTTAATTTTTGGAACTACAGAACATATTTGGTAACCAAAACTTGATTATTAAGCTACTGGATTCAAACCAATGTGTAGGGAGTTTGGTAACTCCAAATGATCCAATTCAAATTGGGTTGTCTTCTACACATCAGTAGCTTTCTATAGAAATTGAGTTTGTATTTTTGTGACCAACAGAACTCAAGTTGTGGAATTAAACATGTTTAACAAGTTTCTGCCATATTTTGGACTTAAGCAAATAATGTTTAATTCAATTATTTTGAAATTAAATTGTATTGCTTGATGAATGCAGTGGCTATTTAGAGCATTTAGGATTGTAATGATGTGATGTTGTTTGAGTAGATTAGTGATTGCTTGTATTTGTTTGTTTATCGATTAGACGAGAACGTTGCTGGATTTATCGAGGAGGGGGAATTTATTGAACCTGAAGATCAAGATCAAGCCCACTTTGCCGAGCAAGGCAAGCTACTCTCTGAGCTTGCACCTAAATATATATGCATCTACTTTGATCAAATGATTTACTCTTAAAACCAATGGTTTACAAAACCTTTTCAAAAAGTGTATGGAAATTATTTTGCCACCCTATGTAGTAGTTATATAAAACTTTAGGATGGAAAACAATGTTGTTTATTCAAAAACTCCTTTGGAAATACTTGTGTGGTTATGGAATACCGAGATGTCGGTATTGAAGTGGAGAAATGGAGATGATGATGTTTATGAAAAATGCACAGTGTCCTAGTACTATGACAACCAATCTTAATCTGTGCGACCACATTTACCCCCATATGGGAACGGGGCTTAGTCATATAATTTGCTCTTATTAGTATGGGATACCTCATCGACGGAGATGACTCCGTTATGCGTGAGGGGATGGGTTGTGAACTCCCCTGACCTGGGTCCTCGCTCAAACTCTATGGAAAGATAAGGAGGAGGATTGAAGACTTCATAAATGTGGTCGCCGGGAAAAACATATGAGTCCTCACACTTAGGGTTGCCGACGGGGACCGGACTGAGTGTTGGTGGGAATTATCATATGGGTAGGATCCTATACTAGCATGAGCAAAGGAGAGGCTAGGGTCGGTGGCTCAACTTCGCATACACCTTGTATGGCGGGACGTGGCTGACACGATGAGTTACCGGATGGATGTGGGATAAAAGCGTGCTACCTCTGCAGAGGGTCAAAACTATTCGAATAGCCGAGTCCTCGGATATGGACAATTGGGAAGCTGTCCTAAGATCATGTGCAAATTTTGGAAAAGCTTTTAAGTTTAAAGAACTGAAAATGGTGATGGTGTTAAACAACTATACCAAATGGAGTGGTATGAGTTGTGGAATAAATGGACCGTGGTGAGCCCTGGTCAGGAAAAGGAGAAGTTTTTGGAGAAACAAAAGAGATGGAGACTTCTTTTAAAAACAGTTATAAAACTCTTCTTACCTTTTTCAATAAAGATATAGAGATGTTTTAAATAAATAAAAGTTGTAAGTTAAAACAAAACTAGTGCATACTCATGTTGGGGTAGTTTGCGAGTACATTCAAATGTACTCATATTGGTTTCATCCCTGGCTATTGTCCTAGCCAGACTACGAGGAGGAGCACTACGCCGAGCAGGAGTATGGTGACTTCTATGCGAACTAAGGATCTCCACAAGTCAGCTGCCTGTCGGGTCGTCGTCGTTAGAATATGATGTCTACTACGCCGTAGGTTCCGCTGATATTTTTTTTGGCCCATGAAGGCACCTATGTAAGAACTTGGTCTAAATGACCATTTATGTAAGACTTTTTATTCGGTACTGTAATGGATGTAAACTTTGGTATCCAATTTGGATTATGTGTAATGACAGACTGATCACGGGATCGTTGTGTTAAGCATAATCGGGTATTTCGGACAGCTAGTCCGGGGTCCCCACAGACTTGGTATCAGAGCCATCCTGACTTTAGGAAACCTTAGTTAGCATGGTCATTTGTCAAATGTTACAAAAAGATGAATTTCTAAAGAGAAAGGAAAGAAGTATTTTTGAAAACTGCTTATCTCCAACCCTCTTACTTATACAAAATTTTACTCTCCTTAAATATTATATTTTCTTTGTATCCTTAAAATTGTGCACACTTCTCATTAAGCTTAAAATTTGACTCACTTGTTGCTCTACTATATTAAAATTTTGGTACCCTTATCATCCCACTAACTTAAAACTTGCTTAAAAATTTGTAGATGGCACTCCACTGGACCGAGTTCGTTCAGCTTGAGAAGGATAGCAAGCTGACGTTCGAGAGTGACTTGTTCGAGTTGACCAAGCTGTTAGGTCGCCCCGCTCCAGAGTTTGAGGGAGCTCAGATTGATGTTCATGGCGTCGGAAGGCTGAGCTGGCTCATCAGGTCGTCAGTTCGCAGAAACATCAAGTCTCCCCGTTCCAGGACGCTCGTCTTCACCACCAAGGAGGCCACCTGGGTTGACGGTCTCTGTACTGCTACACAGAGGATGCTAGCCCGACTTTGTGAGGAGCACAACGCGGAGTTAGTAGACTCCCGTTTCCGGTTCTACGGGAGGCGCAACTGCGATGGACACCCTACTCCTTCCCCTTGCCACCCGATGTTTGGGAGCTACCTCATGGACATGGAGCTCTTACTTCAGCACACTCAGGATGATCTGTTGCGCACTAGGATTCAGCTTCGCTTTGACCACGAGTCGCTCCTTGAGCTTCGCGAGAGTGAGGAGAAGCTGCTGGAAGAGGGCCCAGCTGAGGAGGACCATCTGAAGCTCCGCAAAAGGGTGGCGGAGTAGGACCAGCTGATCGAGGATCTAGAGCACCATACTGACGAGATGGAGGAGGAGGGCGATGATCTCCGCAAGGAGAACAACGCTTTCCTCAGTGACGATGATGACTTTGTGGAGGAGATGGACTGTGAGGAGGAAGATGAGGAGGAGTTAGTTGACGAGGAGGAGGAGCCACTCGAGGCAGTTCTCGAGGACGAGGAGGAGGATCCCGAGGAGCCACTCTACCAGTCAGATGCTGACGTGTTAGAGCTGGAGGTTCCACCTCAGTAGGCAAGTAACTTGATCACTACCGCAGGTTTAGGTTGAACCCTATCACTAGTCGAGTAGAAGTAGTGGTTCTTTTGGAAACCAGATGCTATGTATCTTAGATGTAAGGTGATGTTGTAAGCTTGAGGTTGTAAGCTTGATGTTGTTGTGAACTCCTTGATGTGATGTTGTGAAATATAAGTATGTTTGTCTGGTTAGATCTGAGTAAAATTTTTCATATAAATCCTTAAAATAATCAACCACTTGCGAAATCGTCTTTCCCCTTAGTCGAACTTTTCTTGCCTTGTCTCTTATACCCGGTGTGCTTCAGGATGCCGCCCCGTCGTAGCAATGCGGAAGGATCAGGATCAGCACCACCACCGCCGGACCCAACCCCCCCCAACTTCTCGCACTTATCATGGAGCGTGAAAATGCCCGGCAAGAGCGCCAAGCTCATCTCGCTGCCTTACAACAACTCGCAGCCGCTTATAACAACAACAACAATGGTGGTAATGGCAATGGCAATGAGAACCAGCGATCCACCTTAGGCGATTTCCAGAAGACCAACCACCTACCTTCTCCAAGGGACTTCACCCGCTGGAGGCCGATGATTGGCTTCGCACCATCGACAACAATCTTCAAGTTGCTGCTGTGGGAGAAAATGAAAAAGTGTTGTATGCAACCCACTATCTCGCTGGATCTGCAAGAGCTTGGTGGGAAACTACCAAGACTCTCCAGCCAGCTGATCATGTCATCAACTGGGCTGAGTTCCAGGAGAAATTCCGCAAGAAGCACATTCCCTATTGTAACGTCCCGGGGTTTTTCCCCAATTAGTTTTGTTTCTTTTTCTTTTTTTTTGCATCATCATGGCATCATGCATCTATCACCTTGCATATTTTTGCTAAGCATAAAAATAATATTTTGTGCAAACCTAATTTTGTTTTGCAAATAATAAATCCTTCTCCCTCTTCGTATTTTAAATAACCCAAAATAATATATTGGGAATGATTGCAAAAACTATTTCAAATAAAAATTAAAGTTTTGTAAATTATTTTCTAAAGTTCTTGCCTCTCTTTTCCTCTCCTTCCTAATTTTCTTTCCCTCTTTTCTATCTTTTCTCTCTCTCTCTTAATTTTCTGGAAAATGCTAAATTCCAGAAAATTGTTGATGGGCTAACTTCCTCTCTTCTGGCCCAGCTGGCCTTCCTCTGCTTTGGGCCCAATTCTCTCCCGAGGCCCAACAACCACCCCCACGCCACCACTGTTGTCGTCTTCCTGGGAGGAGGGCACGCACATGGCGTGAGCCACCACCACCGCACCACCTGCTCCCTTTTCCCCTCCTTTTAATCCTCCACCCGGCCGCCTCCAGCAAACCCTAGCTCTCTCCTTCCCCTCTCAGCGCCGCCACCCTCTCCCGGCTCACTTTCTCCTCCCCTTTTCTCCACCTCCACCGGAGCCCTCCATGGCCGGAGCTTGAAGCACACCGCGTCATCGCCATGGACAACAGCAAGCCTTGCAGCCATGTCTTCGAGCTATGACTGGCTCCTCTCCTTCGATTCACCACATCGGAGCCACCCCTCCCCTCTCCTGCTTCCCGGGAACGAGCCGTCCAGATCGTGCGCCGGAGCGCCGTGGCTGTTCGCCGTCATGATCACCGTCCGTACGCGCCGCCCCAAGCCTCGCCATGATGTCCAGGAGCTGCGCTGCCCTCGTCTCCATCGTCTGAACGGAAGGATCGGAGCCGGAGCTGTCAATTTCTTCGTCGACTACATCCGCCCGGAGCACGCCAAGATCGCCGTCCGTCCGTGAGGAGCGCAGCAGCGGCGACCTTCTCCCGGCGACTTCCTCGTCTTCCCGAGCTCGTGGTCGACCTCCCCAAGGTGAGGAACACCTCCGGGAACCGTCCTCTACCTCCCCTCCTTGCTCTGTGTGTCCGCCGTCGAGCGGCACAGTAGCGCTCGCTGCAGTCTCGTCGCCGTCGCTCTGAAACTGAAACTGTTCCGAAGTCTGAAGCTTTCGCTTTCAAATTCAGTTAACGTCTCTGTTATGTTTTATCTACTGTGCAGTTCGTTTACAATCTCAACAGCGAACTAGCCCAGTGGCTAGCACGTTGACCCCATACGCAGGAGACCCAAGTTCGAATCTCACCGAAGGCACGAATCCATCCTTTTCTATGTTTTCTTTTTATTTTGCAAGTATGGCTATATTCATATCTTTTGTTCTATAGCTCAAAATAAAATATGTTATATATGTATTTTTATCAGAAAAAATGCAATGAGTATTAATATGCCATCCATGATCATGTTTGCATCATATATCTTCTTGCTTAGCGGTCTTTTGCATATTCACCTAAATAACTTAATATGGAATGTGTTGGGTATTTAATTAATTATTGCCCGATTCCATTTAATCTTGTGTAGATCACCATGCCTTGTCTCACATGCTAATCAACATTTAATTTGCTGGTTAGATAAATAACTTGAATCTTAATATTAATTGTCGGAATCCCGGTTCCGCTTAATTTGGCTTAAGTTGCATCTGCCATGTCATGCATCATCTCCAACATGCTAGATATTTTGCCATAGTTGTAAGATGCATCTTTTGCGCTTTCCAGTGTTTGTTGCTTCTTCGCGTTAAGACGTTGAGATGATGTGAGCAACGACAAGTTCTGCTACCCCTACGGTGTTTCCAGGCAAGCTTTGCTCACTTGCTACCATTACATTGTCTTCCATTCTTGCCGTTGATCTATGCTATCCTTATGTTACGATGCTTGTGTCACGATCCTATATACATGTTTACCATGCAGCCTCATACAGCCTTATCCCCACATCCTATTACCTTGTTGCTTGTTTACCTGTTGGCCTTGCGAGTCGTAGTTGCATGCTTAGGTCTGTTGTTGCAAGTCTGTCTTTTCTTATGTATCACCTGCTTAGTATGATAGTTTGGTTCACTTACTTAATATGATGATAATGTTTGTGGGTTATAACTAAATGATAAGGCACCCGGTGGAAGGCCAATGCGTTGGTGTTTTGTTCTGCTAAATGTCGCACTAGGAACTCAGTTCTTGTCCTCTTATCCAAGTACGAGCGCACTTCCCACTCGTGGGTGGTCCTATGGAACCCCCCTCGACTCTGACCGGAACTTCAGCTTATCCAGGCGCCACAACCTAGTTCGGGTTTTCCATTCGATCATACGCATATGCATGATACTTGACAGTTATGAGAGGTTCTATGATATGGGGGAGCATATAGGTGCGGTACGACGCGAAGTGGATTTTCCTACTGTGGTCTGTTCCACCTAGTGCGTAGGCGCAAACGATTGAGTCTGCTACGGAGGTATCGGCCGGACTCTGGACGCGGGTAACAACTCAGACGGGTGGTACCTGGACTTGCTGTAGTGAAGGAACAGAGTTGAGTTGAGGAGCCCTACCTTTTATCTGGGTTGCTCGAACGTGTATGGGTTAACCATGGTGCATCCCTGCAGGGTTAAATCTTTTCGAGAAGCCGAGTCCGCGGTTATGGACAACTTGGATCGGATGCTGGCTAACAAGATCATACACAACTTACACCTAATGATTCTAATTAACTGACTAGTAAGCTAGATTACTTTCACAACAAGATGTAACAAAAATTGACAACTGCGTGAGTTTCCCTCGATTGCTTCCTCATACTTGTTGAGGGGGTGAATCTGGGAAGTGTTATGTTTGGTGTTAGAAACTAGTTGGTTCCGATGCGCTCTCTTATCCCTCTCCAGTAGACGGAAGTTGTAGAGTGTCTCTATAGGTTGTTTAGTGCTGCTGCTGCCGCTCAGTCCACCTCCCCTTACTTTTGGTAGTCTTTGTGTTGGTATCTTTTGAGCATTGCTTGCCAGGCGGTTGTGCCTGACCCATCTTTGGGCTGTACTCTTTTGTGCAGTCAACAGGTTTGAAGTCTGATGACGTAGCTTGGGTATCCCTCCGGCTCGGCCTGGGCAGGGATATGGACGCCATGGTTATCTTCAGGACTCTTAGTCCAATTTGTATCTTATCCGTAGTCGGATACTATTTCGCTTTCGGTGTGCTTTGGATCTTTGTAATGTATCAGTTGTATCTTGACTCGTTTGAGTCGTTCTTGTATATATATCTCCTTCTGTTGTTGTTGTGGATTCTTTTCGTGAACTGTTGTAATGTTATCACAATTCCACCCACATAACGCGCATGTTTCGGCGTGCACGTTATGTCTGGTGGGCGACCTAAGATCGTTATTATGTGGATTTTGGCGGGATCGCTTAAATCTGCATAGTACCGATTTTGGGGCGTCACAAAGTGGTATCAGAGCTCTGGTTTCCGAAACCCTAGGTTGTTTCGATACAAATGGTTATCGAAGCAGCGGGTCCGCAAGGCCTGTAGGATAACCTCGCTAACGGTCGTTGTTTGTAGAGTGTCAAAAAACTATTTTGGCTAAAACTATTTTGGGAAATATCTCAATAGGATTCTTGTTTACTTCTTACCTCTATTCTATTTCTCCTCTTATTTTTTTTGTTTGGAGTCTGCTCTCTTATCTATCTTTCAAAGTTTAGGATTCTACGTGGGTGGACGATCTCTTGCCTTCAACCTATTAGGTTCGATCTTTGGAAGTCGCCTTCGAGATGAGCAACAACCCCTTGTTAGTGGTGTCGACAAGTGGAAGATGGAGTTACAATCCCATGTTAGTGGTGTCGAGAAGATCAGCCTGGAGCACGAACACTCGATAGTTTATCCCTCTCTTCCTGTTGTCTTGGGGTGGATCGCGGGGGCGCGATCCCTTGTTAGTGGTGTCGTCTGTAACGTCCCGGGGTTTTTCCCCAATTAGTTTTGTTTGTTTTTCTTTTTTTTTTGCATCATCATGGCATCATGCATCTATCACCTTGCATATTTTTGCTAAGCATAAAAATAATATTTTGTGCAAACCTAATTTTGTTTTGCAAATAATAAATCCTTCTCCCTCTTTTCGTATTTTAAATAACCCAAAATAATATATTGGGAATGATTGCAAAAACTATTTCAAATAAAAATTAAAGTTTTGTAAATTATTTTCTAAAGTTCTTGCCTCTCTTTTCCTCTCCTTCCTAATTTTCTTTCCCTCTTTTCTATCTTTTCTCTCTCTCTCTTAATTTTCTGGAAAATGCTAAATTCCAGAAAATTGTTGATGGGCTAACTTCCTCTCTTCTGGCCCAGCTGGCCTTCCTCTGCTTTGGGCCCAATTCTCTCCCGAGGCCCAACAACCACCCCCACGCCACCACTGTTGTCGTCTTCCTGGGAGGAGGGGCACGCACATGGCGTGAGCCACCACCACCGCACCACCTGCTCCCTTTTCCCCTCCTTTTAATCCTCCACCCGGCCGCCTCCAGCAAACCATAGCTCTCTCCTTCCCCTCTCAGCGCCGCCACCCTCTCCCGGCTCACTTTCTCCTCCCTTTTCTCCACCTCCACCGGAGCCCTCCATGGCCGGAGCTTGAAGCACACCGCGTCATCGCCATGGACAACAGCAAGCCTTGCAGCCATGTCTTCGAGCTATGACTGGCTCCTCTCCTTCGATTCACCACATCGGAGCCACCCCTCCCCTCTCCTGCTTCCCGGGAACGAGCCGTCCAGATCGTGCGCCGGAGCGCCGTGGCTGTTCGCCGTCATGATCACCGTCCGTACGCGCCGCCCCAAGCCTCGCCATGATGTCCAGGAGCTGCGCTGCCCTCGTCTCCATCGTCTGAACGGAAGGATCGGAGCCGGAGCTGTCAATTTCTTCGTCGACTACGTCCGCCCGGAGCACGCCAAGATCGCCGTCCGTCCGTGAGGAGCGCAGCAGCGGCGACCTTCTCCCGGCGACTTCCTCATCTTCCCGAGCTCGTGGTCGACCTCCCCAAGGTGAGGAACACCTCCGGGAACCGTCCTCTACCTCCCCTCCTTGCTCTGTGTGTCCGCCGTCGAGCGGCACAGTAGCGCTCGCTGCAGTCTCGTCGCCGTCGCTCTGAAACTGAAACTGTTCCGAAGTCTGAAGCTTTCGCTTTCAAATTCAGTTAACGTCTCTGTTATGTTTTATCTACTGTGCAGTTCGTTTACAATCTCAAACAGCGAACTAGCCCAGTGGCTAGCACGTTGACCCCATACGCAGGAGACCCAAGTTCGAATCTCACCGAAGGCACGAATCCATCCTTTTCTATGTTTTCTTTTTATTTTGCAAGTATGGCTATATTCATATCTTTTGTTCTATAGCTCAAAATAAAATATGTTATATATTATTTTTATCAGAAAAATGCAATGATTATTAATATGCCATCCATGATCATGTTTGCATCATATATCTTCTTGCTTAGCGGTCTTTTGCATATTCACCTAAATAACTTAATATGGAATGTGTTGGGTATTTAATTAATTATTGCCCGATTCCATTTAATCTTGTGTAGATCACCATGCCTTGTCTCACATGCTAATCAACATTTAATTTGCTGGTTAGATAAATAACTTGAATCTTAATATTAATTGTCGGAATCCCGGTTCCGCTTAATTTGGCTTAAGTTGCATCTTGCCATGTCATGCATCATCTCCAACATGCTGGATCTTTTGCCATAGTTGTAAGATGCATCTTTTGCGCTTTCCAGTGTTTGTTGCTTCTTCGCGGTTAAGACGTTGAGATGATGTGAGCAACGACAAGTTCTGCTACCCCTACGGTGTTTCCAGGCAAGCTTTGCTCACTTGCTACCATTACATTGTCTTCCATTCTTGCCGTTGATCTATGCTATCCTTACGTTACGATGCTTGTGTCACGATCCTATATACATGTTTACCATGCAGCCTCATACAGCCTTATCCCACATCCTATTACCTTGTTGCTTGTTTACCTGTTGGCCTTGCGAGTCGTAGTTGCATGCTTAGGTCTGTTGTTGCAAGTCTGTCTTTTCTTATGTATCACCTGCTTAGTATGATAGTTTGGTTCACTTACTTAATATGATGATAATGTTTGTGGGTTATAACTAAATGATAAGGCACCCGGTGGAAGGCCAATGCGTTGGTGTTTTGTTCTGCTAAGTGTCGCACTAGGAACTCAGTTCTTGTCCTCTTATCCAAGTACGAGCGCACTTCCCACTCGTGGGTGGTCCTATGGAACCCCCCTCGACTCTGACCGGAACTTCAGCTTGTCCAGGCGCCACAACCTAGTTCGGGTTTTCCATTCGATCATACGCATATGCATGATACTTGACAGTTATGAGAGGTTCTATGATATGGGGGAGCATATAGGTGCGGTACGACGCGAAGTGGATTTTCCTACTGTGGTCTGTTCCACCTAGTGCGTAGGCGCAAACGATTGAGTCTGCTACGGAGGTATCGGCTGGACTCTGGACGCGGGTAACAACTCAGACGGGTGGTACCTGGACTTGCTGTAGTGAAGGAACAGAGTTGAGTTGAGGAGCCCTACCTTTTATCTGGGTTGCTCGAACGTGTATGGGTTAACCATGGTGCATCCCTGCAGGGTTAAATCTTTTCGAGAAGCCGAGTCCGCGGTTATGGACAACTTGGATCAGATGCTGGCTAACAAGATCATACACAACTTACACCTAATGATTCTAATTAACTGACTAGTAAGCTAGATTACTTTCACAACAAGATGTAACAAAAATTGACAACTGCGTGAGTTTCCCTCGATTGCTTCCTCATACTTGGTTGAGGGGGTGAATCTGGGAAGTGTTATGTTTGGTGTTAGAAACTAGTTGGTTCTGATGCGCTCTCTTATCCCTCTCCAGTAGACGGAAGTTGTAGAGTGTCTCTATAGGTTGTTTAGTGCTGCTGCTGCCGCTCAGTCCACCTCCCCTTACTTTTGGTAGTCTTTGTGTTGGTATCTTTTGAGCATTGCTTGCCAGGCGGTTGTGCCTGACCCATCTTTGGGCTGTACTCTTTTGTGCAGTCAACAGGTTTGAAGTCTGACGACGTTAGCTTGGGTATCCCTCCGGCTCGGCCTGGGCAGGGATATGGACGCCATGGTTATCTTCAGGACTCTTAGTCCAATTTGTATCTTATCCGTAGTCGGATACTATTTCGCTTTCGGTGTGCTTTGGATCTTTGTAATGTATCAGTTGTATCTTGACTCATTTGAGTCGTTCTTGTATATATATCTCCTTCTGTTGTTATTGTGGATTCTTTTCGTGAACTGTTGTAATGTTATCACAATTCCACCCACATAACGCGCATGTTTCGGCGTGCACGTTATGTCTGGTGGGCGACCTAAGATCGTTATTATGTGGATTTTGGCGGGATCGCTTAAATCTGCATAGTACCGATTTTGGGGCGTCACACCTATGGACTCATTGAAAGGAAGAAGGATGAGTTCCGTAAGCTGAGGCAGGGAAGTAGAGATGTGGTCGGTTATCTTGAGGAGTTTACCGACTTATCTCGGTATGCTCCTGATGACACCGACAAAGAAGAGAAGAAGATGGAGCGTTTCATGAGTGGACTTCATGATGAACTGCAGTGTGCTCTGGTTATCCATGACTTCCGTGATCTGGAGTCACTTGTGGACAAAGCCATCCAGCTGGAGACCAAGCGCAAGTCTATGTTGAAGGTCGCAAGAGGAGGATGAATGCTCAGGAAGGTTCGAGCAGTCAGAAGCCTCGTATCTTTCAGCAAAACCCCAAACCTGCCTATCGACCACCCCAAGCTCCACGCCCCAATTTCCCTAACCGCCCAAACAACTTCAACCGCCCCAATGACAATAACCGTCCCAGAGGAAACTTCAACAACTTCAACCCCAATGCCAATGTTGTCTGCTTTGAATGTGGCAACAAAGGTCACTACTCCAGGAATGCCCCAATCCCAAGAGGAATGTTCAGCGCCCCAATGCCCCGGCACCGAACAATGGTCAAGGCCGCAATGGAAATGGTAATGGCAAGAATGCCGCACCCCGCGGAAATGCTGCTGTCAAGGGTCGTCTGCACCACATCAATGCTGAAGAAGCTCAGATGCGCCGATGTTGTGCTGGGTACGTTCCTTGTCAACTCAGTACCTGCAACTGTTCTGTTTGATTCTGGTGCAACACATTCATTTGTTACCGAGGAGTTTGTTGCTAAGGGAGGTTTAGTAGAAGGCTTCCTAACTAAAACCTTGAGTATACAAATCCCTGGTTCCACCCTAGAAACCAAGAGATTTTGTCCAAATACTGCCATAGAGATTTCAGGCGAAAAATTTGCAGCCGACCTAATTGTTTTAGGAACCCAAGGCATAGATGTCATACTCGGTATGAATTGGCTAGCCAAGTACCATGGTCGAATTGACTGTGCCAGAAGAGCTGTATCCATCACCACCGACAAAGAAGTAGAAGTGGAGTATGTGTCTGAACCCAATCACTCCCAACCAGGCTGCCATGAGAGCATAGCTCGACCCACCCTAGATGAGATCCGTGTTGTTCACCTATTCCGAGATGTTTTCCCTGAGGAATTACCTGGTATGCCGCCAGACCGGGAAATTGAGTTCATAATTGAGCTTATCCCAGGAACAGCCCCAATATCCCAAAGGCCTTATCGGATGAATCCGGAAGAACTGGTTGAGTTGAAGAAGCAGTTGGCAGATATGCTCAGCAAAGGACTTGTTCGTCCAAGTGCTTCACCCTGGGGATCACCCATTATTTTTGTGGACAAGAGAGACGGTACCACACGACTGTGTGTGGATTATCGCAGGCTAAATGACGTGACCATTAAAAACAAGTACCCCTTCCCAAGATCGAGGATCTGTTCGATCAGATGAACGGAGCCCGAGTCTTTTCAAAGATCGATCTTCGGACAGGTTACCATCAGTTGAAGATCGAGAGACAGACATTCCCAAGACCGCCTTCACCACTCGTTACGGTTTGTTTGAATACACGTGATGTCCTTTGGTCTGACCAATGCCCCAGCCTATTTCATGAATCTCATGAACAAGATTTTCATGGAGTACCTCGACAAGTTCGTGGTAGTTTTCCTTGATGACATCCTTATTTATTCCAAGACCGAAGAAGAGCATGCTGAACACCTGCGTCTAGTTTTGGAGACCCTCCGAGAGCACCAGCTGTATGCCAAGCTTAGCAAGTGTGAGTTTTGGCTCATGAAGTGGCGTTTCTCGGACATATAGTATCTGCTGGAGGAATTTCTGTTGACCCAGAGAAGATCCAAGCCATTATTGACTGGTTATCCCCAACCAGTGTGACTGAAATCCGAAGCTTTCTCGGACTCGCCGGTTATTACCGCAAGTTCGTTGAAGGATTTTCCAGTATAGCCAAGCCTTGACCCAACTGTTGAAGAAGGACAAGAAATTTGAATGGACTCAGAAGTGCGAAGATAGTTTCCAAGAGTTGAAGAAGAGACTAACCTCCACCCCAATCCTGGTTATGCCAGACGTCACCCAGAGTTTCGACGTGTATTGCGATGCATCACGCCTCGGACTTGGTTGCGTTCTGATGCAAGAAGGCAAAGTTGTGTCGTACCTGTCCCGGCAGTTGCGACCGCATGAAGAGAATTACCCAACCCATGACCTGGAATTAGCTGCTGTTGTCCTTGCTCTTAAAAAGTGGCGTCCCTATCTTGCGGGACATCGCTGTGAGATCTATACGGATCATAAGAGCTTGAAGTATATTTTCACCCAGAAGGAGTTGAACCTGCGACAGAGGAGATGGATGGAATTAATCAAGGATTATGATATTGGAATCCACTATCACCCCGGAAAGGCTAATGTAGTTGCCGATGCCCTTAGTCGCAAACCCTGCACCCTGAATGCCTAATCCAAGCCGAACAACCAGCCTTGTTCAAAGAGTTCGAAGATTTTGGACTAGAACTTGTTAGCCATGGATATCTCGCCAATTTGGAGTTAGCCCCAACCCTGATGGATCAAATCAAAGAAGCCCAAAAAGGTCATGAAAGCATTGAAGGAATTAGGAAGAAGATCTCCCTCAGCAAAGCACCCGGTTTTACCGAAGATGCTGAAGGAGTGCTGAAATTCAATGATCGTATCTGTGTGCCCAATGTCACGGAACTTAAGGAGTTAATCCTGAAGGAAGCCCATGAGACCCCTTATTCAATCCACCCCGGCGGAACCAAATGTACCAAGACCTTCGAGAAAGATTTTGGTGGCATGGAATGAAGCGAGAGATTGGTTCTTTGTAGCCAAGTGTGATATCTGTCAGCGAGTCAAGGCTGAACATCAGCGGCCCGCTGGATTGCTTCAACCTTTGAAAATTCCCGAGTGGAAGTGGGATGAGATTGGAATGGATTTTATTACCGGACTTCCAAGATCCAACCGAGGCCATGATTCAATCTGGGTCATCGTTGATCGATTGACCAAGGTTGCTCATTTTATACCTGTCAAGACCACCCATACCGGAGCTCAGTTAGCAGACTTGTATATTTCCAGAATAGTAAGCCTGCATGGTGTGCCTAAGAAGATTGTATCTGATAGAGGTACGCAATTCACCTCAAGATTCTGGAAATCCCTTCATGAAGCCCTCGGAACCAAGTTAGCATTTAGCACAGCTTATCATCCCCAGACCGATGGCCAAACTGAACGAGTGAACCAGATATTGGAGGACATGCTTCGCGCATGTGTTCTATCCTATGGTTCCAAGTGGGAAGATTGTCTTCCGTTTGCAGAGTTCTCATACAACAATAGTTATCAGTCCAGTCTGCAAATGGCCCCTTTTGAAGCCCTTTACGGCAAGAAGTGTCGTACACCCCTGAATTGGTCCGATACCGGAGAGAGCAAATTGTTTGGACCAGATACCCTCCGTGAAGCTGAAGAGCAAGTTCAGCTTATTCGTGAACGCCTCAAAACTGCCCAATCCCGTCAGAAGAGTTACGCTGACACCAAGCGCCGTGACCTCACTTTCAGTGTCGGAGATTATGTTTATCTCCGAGTGACACCCTCAAAGGAATGCAGCGTTTCCATGTCAAAGGAAAGTTAGCGCCAAGGTATATTGGACCCTTCAAGATCATCGCTCGTCGAGGAGAAGTATCCTATCAGCTGGAATTGCCACCGGAGTTAGGAGATTATCATGATGTCTTCCACATTTCCTTGCTCCGGAAGTGTCTTGAAGTTCCTGACCAGCCTGATGTTTTCAAAAACATCGACCACCTCTCCATCGACCTGAACCAAGATTTGACTTATCGCGAGAGACCCCTCAAGATTCTCGAAGAAGATGTTCGTGTTACCCGAAGACGTGCGATCAAGTTTTACAAAGTCCAGTGGACTAACCACTCTGAAGAAGAAGCAACTTGGGAACGTGAAGATTATCTTAGAGCGAATTCCCAGGCCTCTTTAGTACCTAAGCCTAGCAAATCTCGGGACGAGATTTATTTTAAGGAGGGAAGGATTGTAACATCCCAAAATTATTAACAAGTATTATTAATTCCAAAAATGAGAGCCAACAAAAACTTTTGTTAAATTATGTGTGTTGATCTCATATTCTTGCTTGTGTTGTTTATTCTTCTTGTTTGTGTGTTGCTTGCTCTATTGAGAACATAAAGAAAAGAAGAGGAATAAAATAAAAGCAAAACAAGAAAAATAAATGTGGCAAGTGCCACACAAATTCTCCAAGTGAGGATCTCATTTTGTTTCCAACAAAATTTAGTGGAGTGGTAGCAAACCCTCCCATTTCATCCTTACTACTTATCTCTCTCAAATAATATTTTCAACTAGTTTTAAAATTCAAAAGTAAAAAATAAAAATAAAAAAAATTTCCATAATTAAAACCTATGAAAGAAAATGTTTCAAAACATTTTATTATTTTATGCCAATTTTTGTGGAGCTTCTGTACATTATGAGAAGACCCACAAATTTTGCCAAATTTTTATAAATTGATTTAGTGCCTCAAATTAAATCAAGAAGTGCTTCTGGATTTAAACAGAAGGACTAAAAAGTAAATAAGAAAAAGAAGAAGGAAGTTTGGCAGCAGAGAGGAGGCAGGGGGCTTTCTGCAAAAGTGTCATCCCCTACCTCTCTCCCTAGCTCGCTGTAGCGCCGTGTCGCCGTGGTCGTCGACGCCGCGCCAGGCCCCCCAGGACCCCCCTCTCCAGCTCGCACCGAACCTCTGCGTCCACTGCCCCGCAGAGGAGAGGAGTTAAGCGCCACCCCCTCTCCTACGCTGCCCTGTCCCCCATTTCTCCGCCGTGGATGAACGGATGGCGCCGGCCAAAATTCGTCCCACCCGCTGCACGCCGACACGCATCCGTCGCCACAGCTGCTCCCAGCTCACTCCCGGACCCCCCAGACCTCTCACCCTTGCGCTGCTTGCACGCGTCGCCGTTGAATCAGGAAAATCTCACCGGAGGCGCCATGGACGCTGTCCACGCGCTCCGTCCACGATACGCCGCCCCTGCCCTATTTAACCACCCCCGAGCCTCGCCACAGGCACCACACCGCACCACCACCACTCCACTCCCCTCTGTGCCCCTCCAGGAGGGCGTGCTCGCTGCCGCGTCGACCTCGCCGTGTCCGAGGTAGAAGGCGACCGTGGCCACGCCGTTGGGCTGCCCCATTTCCTTCCCAAACCCCTGCACCATGTTGCTCTCTCTCCCCGCACTCACCCCATCCCTTTTCCCCTTTGATTAGTGCCCAGACGCGACCGTTGGACCTCGCCGGAGTTGCTGCCCGTGGCCGTGGAAGAGCGAGAGCGCGCCGCCGACGAACCAGCCCACCCCAGCAAGTGTAACTCGGCCAGAAGCTTCCCACACGCCACCGCCGTCGATCTGCATCATCTCCGTGACCTCCCGAGCCCCCTAGGTGAGAGATCCTTCCACCCCGCCGTCGCCGGCGCGGCAGCGCCGCCGATTTTAGGTCGCCGCCGATGCTTTTGATCGTGGACCGTTGGATCTCGATCCAACGGCGCGTACCGCTTCGGTTAAATGAAAGAGAGAGAGAAACTGACGGGCGGGCCCCGCTCGTCAGGATTTTATTAATTTCCAACCGCACACTGTGTCACTGACACGTAGGTCCCACCTGTCATAGCTTTCAACATTATCCAGAAATCAATTAAATTCAAATTCAAACTTCTCTGTCAAGACAGTACTGGATCCAACTTTGAAATTCAATATCTCGAGAATTAGGAATCCAAATAAATCAAACTCAATTGTTCTGGAAAGCTTATAAAAATGTTTAACTAACCCAATTGGATTCATGTCATTTAATTAAACAGATAAAAAGTGTTATTAAAAATACTACAGAAGGTTTAAAATCTAAACTTGTTTGTTTCTGATACTCTGTTAGTCCAAATAATTCCAAACCAATTTTCCTAGCTTAGTACTGCCTTGTATTAGCTCCCCTAATTTTGGTAGAATTAATTAAGCATTATTAATTGTTGACTTTAAGATAAACCCTTTTGGACTAAAACAAACAAATATATTTATTGGTTGACCCAAATGGGATAGGACCAATTTTGTTAGCTCACATATAGCCAGGTTTACTTACCCTAAAAGGATTTAATTTTTGGAACTACAGAACATATTTGGTAACCAAAACTTGATTATTAAGCTACTGGATTCAAACCAATGTGTAGGGAGTTTGGTAACTCCAAATGATCCAATTCAAATTGGGTTGTCTTCTACACATCAGTAGCTTTCTATAGAAATTGAGTTTGTATTTTTGTGACCAAAAGAACTCAAGTTGTGGAATTAAACATGTTTAACAAGTTTCTGCCATATTTTGGACTTAAGCAAATAATGTTTAATTCAATTATTTTTGAAATTAAATTGTATTGCTTGATGAATGCAGTGGCTATTTAGAGCATTTAGGATTGTAATGATGTGATGTTGTTTGAGTAGATTAGTGATTGCTTGTATTTGTTTGTTTATCGATTAGACGAGAACGTTGCTGGATTTATCGAGGAGGGGGAATTTATTGAACCTGAAGATCAAGATCAAGCCCACTTTGCCGAGCAAGGCAAGCTACTCTCTGAGCTTGCACCTAAATATATATGCATCTACTTTGATCAAATGATTTACTCTTAAAACCAATGGTTTACAAAACCTTTTCAAAAAGTGTATGGAAATTATTTTGCCACCCTATGTAGTAGTTATATAAAACTTTAGGATGGAAAACAATGTTGTTTATTCAAAAACTCCTTTGGAAATACTTGTGTGGTTATGGAATACCAAGATGTCGGTATTGAAGTGGAGAAATGGAGAATGATGATGTTTATGAAAAATACACAGTGTCCTAGTACTATGACAACCAATCTTAATCTGTGCGACCACATTTACCCCCATATGGGAACGGGGCTTAGTCATATAATTTGCTCTTATTAGTATGGGATACCTCATCGACGGAGATGACTCCGTTATGTGTGAGGGGATGGGTTGTGAACTCCCTGACCTGGGTCCTCGCTCAAACTCTATGGAAATATAAGGAGGAGGATTGAAGACTTCATAAATGTGGTCGCCGGGAAAAACATATGAGTCCTCACACTTAGGGTTGCCGACGGGGACCGGACTGAGTGTTGGTGGGAATTATCATATGGGTAGGATCCTATACTAGCATGAGCAAAGGAGAGGCTAGGGTCGGTGGCTCAACTTCGCATACACCTTGTATGGCGGGACGTGGCTGACACGATGAGTTACCGGATGGATGTGGGATAAAAGCGTGCTACCTCTGCAGAGCGTCAAAACTATTCGAATAGCCGAGTCCTCGGATATGGACAATTGGGAAGCTGTCCTAAGATCATGTGCAAATTTTTGGAAAAGCTTTTAAGTTTAAAGAACTGAAAATGGTGATGGTGTTAAACAACTATACCAAATGGAGTGGTATGAGTTGTGGGAATAAATGGACCGTGGTGAGCCCTGGTCAGGAAAAGGAGAAGTTTTTGGAGAAACAAAAGAGATGGAGACTTCTTTTAAAAATAGTTATAAAACTCTTCTTACCTTTTTCAATAAAGATATAGAGATGTTTTAAATAAATAAAAGTTGTAAGTTAAAACAAAACTAGTGCATACTCATGTTGGGGTAGTTTGCGAGTACATTCAAATGTACTCATATTGGTTTCGTCCCTGGCTATTGTCCTAGCCAGACTACGAGGAGGAGCACTACGCCGAGCAGGAGTATGGTGACTTCTATGTGAACTAAGGATCTCCACAAGTCAGCTGCCTGTCGGGTCGTCGTCGTTAGAATATGATGTCTACTACGCCGTAGCTTCCGCTGATATTTTGGTTTGGCCCATGAAGGCACCTAGGTAAGAACTTGGTCTAAATGACCATTTATGTAAGACTTTTTATTCGGTACTATAATGGATGTAAACTTTGGTATCCAATTCGGATTATGTGCAACGACAGACTGATCACGGGATCGTTGTGTTAAGCATAATCGGATATTTCGGACAGCTAGTCCGGGGTCCCCACAGTTCGGAGATGTTACTCCTACACGAATCAGTGCACGGTATGATTTTTAATTCTTATTGTAACTCCGAATGAGCTCATATTTGAACTGTAGTTGCAACTTTTCATCCTCTGTATGCATGAATTGTTTTGGAATTTTTCGAGAAAGTTATAGGGTAGAAAAATACGTTTTGCTGCTGCTGTTTTTGTGGACAGATTCTGTCCCATTTTGTTTGATGCATGCTTTGAGCTTTTAAGTTGAATCTTTTTGATCCAATTGAGTTTATGAGTAGGCATACAACATTATACACTTTCTGGACATCTCATATGAATTTTTGTTCAAGGATTATATGCAGCAAGAAACATATTTGTTTATCACTATTAATGCCCCACAGAAAAGAAATGGGAGAAACGGTGTTTTGAAGTTTTTTCACAGGGATTGGAGGAGATGCACCAAGAGCTATCCAAGGATGGTGAAGACCATAAGCTTGGGGATGTGAAGACAACCCCGCTGGACCTACACACTCTCGGTTTGCGCACGTCCAACTTCTGTTTTTCGATCGAAACACTTTATCGCATAAACTTGGAGCGTCTTTTGTTTTGTTTTGGTTTGTTTGTTTTGAGAGACCACCACACTATCATTTATATATGGGAGAGCTACTGGAAATATGGGTTGAAATATGTTGGATGCTTTTATAAGATTGGGAAAAGGGATGTTTGAGTTGATTTTTAATGATACATATAGTTGCATGATTCATGAGCTTGTTTATGAGTAATAGTTTGCAAATCCTTTTTGAAGAGCTATCACTTATTCATGTTTTGGTGCTGATTGTTATTTTACTTGGTTTAACATGGATTAGTTAGTTCTATGGACACTCATGCATGCATCTAGATGGTCAACTTTCTCCCTTTTGCTAGCCCAAACATTCCAACAAGTCAAAACTTGTTTCCAACACCTTCAACCAAAGTTATTCCAGTGAGTCCACCATATCTACCTACTAGCTATATGCTATTCCGAGTATGTTCATCATGATATTTGTGTTATCTATACCTCTGAATGAAAATGATTATGTTATTGATTGCCATGGGAAAAGTTGGTTATATAGCTCTCATGAACTTGATGCACATTTTTACTATCATTGCTATAAATAAAACATGACCCATTGTGATTAAGATTATGATGCTAGTGGCTTGATAAATGTCCGAGGTTGGGAGTTAGCCCATATGTGCTGTCACATGCAAAGCTTTCAACATGCTCCATTTAGTTGATATCATGTGCTTTTGTCTATGGATGCCTATCATGGTGAAATAAGGGGGAAAAGATTTAGTTTGAATGAGTTTGTATAAATGGTTAGAGAGACCTGGGCCGCTAATCTAAGCCATGCATTATTCATGGTGGAAATTTACTTACATGCTATGGTGAATTATCTATGACACACCTTACAATAAAAAGCTATTCCAATGGTAAATAAAAAGGGTGTTGAGGTGTTCATCTTGTTTGTTTGTCTTGTCATTTTGATATGGGCTTGTTCCATATCCTGGGACAAGAGGTACCCCAGTTGACGCTCTTGATGATACTATTATTACTTACAATGATAGATAACTTGAACTTGCTTTTCCCAAGTTGAGTAACTCATGGTGTAGGTACTTGTATTCAAGGGGCATGAGACATCCAACCTTTACTTTGTCAAGCACACTACTCATATTTGCTCTCACATTAAACTATAATCATTCAAGATGCTATGATAGGGGAATGAGAGCTTGACACCAAGTATTACCACATTGCAATCATTAACTTAAGTAGGAGAGTTTGGAGGTTAGATGAAACTTATGCATGCTTTACCTCTACTCACTTATTCATCTTTCCAAAGTGTCCACCAAACATATTCAGATTTTCATCATCACTCTATGGACCACATGTATGCAAAAGTAAGAATGTCCATATACTATCTGTTATGTTACACTTTGTGAACTATCATTGAACATCCTTGCATTGAATACTTGATATCACTTCATAAACTATTTTGCATATTGCTACTCCTTTGAAGAATGAATCATTTGACTCTATGTAGCAGTAGCAATCATCTTTGATATCCATTGTTAGTGCTATATTGCAAAGCCCATGTTAGTTTTATCACCTTCATACTCGAGGACGAGTATTGGTTAAGCTTGGGGATGTTGATGCATGTAAAATGCATACATGAACTTTGCACTATATCACACATATTCCAATCATATTTGCATCATATAAGGGTTATATTACTGTTATTTAATGATTTTAGAAATAAATCAATTGTTTCCTATTTTTATGGAATTAACCCTGCGCAGGCAGAAAACCCTATTTCTTTCCTTTTATGTTTCAGGGACCCAAACGTCGTCAAAAATTCTGGAAAAATACAGAGGTCGTTATTTTGGAAGGAAGAAGACGTAGGAGCGAAGGAATCAAGCAAACGGAGCCGCAAGGCAAAAGGGGGTGGCCCACGCGGCCAGGTACTGTGGCCGCGTGGGGCCCACTCGTTTGGGCCTCGTGGCTCCGCTGCCGTCGATCTTTCGTCCACCGACTCCGTCTTGACCTAAAAACGCCTATAAAAAAGGTCCCCTGGCGTTTCGCGAAGAGCGCCGCACAAACACAGAAACACCGAAACGGAGATCAGGAGCTGCAGATTGGAGGGGGAAAACTCCGGCGGGGCGCTGCCGGTGGTCTCCATCTTCTCCACCATCTCCATGATGAAGAGGGAGTAGTCCACCTCTGGACTATGGGTTTGTGGAAGTAACTTATGTATCTCTCCTCTCTTGAGCTTCACTAATTAGTACCGTATGAGCTGCTGAACATGATTACGGTCATATTTGTAATACCTATGTGGTGGATCTTTCTATGAGTTAATATATGTTTGAGATTGCAATGTTTGTTTCAGTTATGAGTATAGATGCATATTATGTACCCCGTTCTTGTCTACTTGTTATGATCAAGCATGTTTATGAGAGCGTGTGTGGGGGAACGTGTGCATTAGTTGGAGTAACGGGGAGTGGTGAGTGCGTAAGCTGACAACTTAATATCGCGATCCACTTGGGTGTTTACCTTACTTTGTTACCTCACTAGGGATAAACAAAATACCATGCTGCAAGGGTTGAGGGTGACCAAGCTTCTTCCTGTGACTAGATCCAGCATGTTCTTATTTTCACTTCATGTCATGAAACTTATTGCTATACTCTGAGTCATCTTAATTACTGAGGTGTTATGATTTGGTTCGCATCTTGGTGGAGTATAAGAGAGACTAATAACCAAAAGGTCTCTATGTTAGGACGTGATGCCCATATATCTAAGTAACTTGTTATCAAACTGTGTTGCAATCTCATATGTTAACTCTGTGTGTGTTCCATTGTCTGCCACTTTATAAAGAGAGAGTGCATTTGTGAAACCATGAACCCCGGTCCATTTTTAATCATAAGAAACACCTTTCCAACACCATATACCACTTTTCCATTTTCAGCCATCATTAAATCCGAAAATACAAAAATACTTTTCATCTTGCATACATCATTAAAAAACCCAAAAATATCATTTACATTGCATCCACCACCATTGCATATTTATTTCCTGTTTGCATTGCATAACTATCTTGATATCATTCTTACACCTTGTGCTTGACAACCACAGGTGAGGTTGAGGACCAAAACATTTAACTTTGTTTTGTAGGTAACCAAAAGAAGGATAAGAAGATATATCTTCACTACTGATTCCCCGAGAGTTCGATATTAAACCCTCGAGTCACCCTCGTGGGGAAAACACGTCTTCCACTACTACACACTCTGCACTTGGAGTCTCAACCTAACCCATTTACTTTTGACGCAGGTAACTACGCACCGGAGATCAAGCAAAGTGTTTTCTGGCATCGTAGATCAACCTCTTCAAGGGCCATCAGAGGGGGAATGCGAACCCCCTAGTCAAAAACTCCGCAAAACAAACGCGCTCATTGCGCGAGGTTCAGGGAGTACCTCCTTGGGCAACGGCGCGCGGATGAACAGCTCGTCCGCGGGGGTAGCAGCCCTCCTCGCGAAGCTTGTCAAGGTGCACCTCCTTGATCGAAGACTTCACCCAGTCCCCGTCGCTTTTCTTCAGGCCGCGGTGGTTGAAGATGCGCTGGCCGCAACCTTCTTCTCCTTCACCGCCGCCGCATCGGTCGTGGCAGCAGCAGTCGCGGTAGCACGCTTGTTGCCCGCTACCTTCTTCATCGTCAAGGAGAGGGTGGTGGAGCGCACAAAGCTCTGGCACAAGAACAATGGAGAGAGGAGCGCGAGGAAAAAGATGAAACAGGGGCGGCGCAGGAGGCAAATGGCTAGTAAAAAAATTCTGCCAATGTCGTCCTCCCTATTTACCACAGAGCAAAATCAATCACAACCGTCCAAACCACAATCATGTGCTCCATGGGGAATCCTACCGTACACGTGGCGAACATGGAGGGCAACTGTCGCCGCCACTCCGCCCACTACGCACGCAAAAAGAGGAGCCATCATCGCGTCTCCGTAAAAAGTGGGCCATAGCGGTCAAATCCAGTCCAAACGGCACCGTCGTTCGGTCAGCGCTGCACAATGGACCCACATACGTGTCATGTCCCATCTATTACAGCGTAATGCACGCCACTGTGTGTCAGGTAGCGCAGTCGCCAAAAAACGCCATCCCTGACGTCATTATAAGCGCTCTGTTAAGAAAACCATTCGAGTCCGCCCAACGCATATCGGTCATTCGACTGCCTTGTTTGGTTCGGGTGTGAAAAAGCAATGTTAAGGCAAAATTGGCCACTCGACTGCTCCTTCGACTAAGGCATATTACTCCCATCGGGAGCGTATCAATTTTTTTCGATTAAGAGTATATGGGATAAAAATTTGAGATTATCCTCCATTGCAAGCAATAAAGTACAATCTCGGGGGCTACTCCCATCGGGAGCGCTGTCGCGCACCCGATAGAATAATGACAAAGTATCAGTCGACAAATGACTCGACTCAGTTCATATGCAAAATTTGATGCAAAATCATACTCGAAAATTTCCCGAGTTGCGTCTGCCGCAAATAAACTCGGATGCTGCATGCGTAGTGCAAAGGTAAGACCCGCCGAACTTTCGAGCTGGGCTAAGGACCGTTCCAGCAACGTTAATCCTTAAAACTTTCCGTGTCAGCAGATATGATGAAAAAATCCCGACGGACGCGTTGGGTAAATATGAAAGTTATACTGCAGATCGATTCAGTAAGACCTCCGCGGCATAGTCGAGTCTGACCAGTTTGTTCCAAATTCGAGTCCGGGACTCGAGTTTGATTGAAAGCTAGTAAGGTTTTACCCAAATGTGTAGTTAACCGGTCCCGATCCGTCGAGTGTACCGGGCCTACTAAGTTATATCCCTTGATTATCATAAGCAAAAACCAAAGTCGATGAAAATACTCAACATAGCCAACATGTGCTATACATACAAGAATTCCAATTATAAACACAAGTACAAAGAATATGACGTGCACTTACGAACGAGTCCATGCCCGATTCTTGAGTCAGACAAGTACTCAGGGCTACTGACAAGGATATACATCTCGGGTACCCTACTGTAAGGGTACCTGGTGCACGTGTCGACTAAGGCCCAACTATCAAGAGCCTACATGAAGCCCATGACGGAAGGCCCAACAAGATGGAGTACCCTCCAAGATTAGACCTAGGCATAGTCGGTTTAAACTTTCCTTACACGTAAACATGGTCGGTTGCGAACTCCCGAGACCCAGCCTATATATATAAGGCTGGAAGGGCCGCCGATCCAGGACACGCAATACTCGAACCACCAAAACCCTAGCGAGATCGATATCTCGCCAGGACCCCATTGTAGCCCGCATAATCTCACACAATTAATACCAGACAAGTAGGAAGTAGGGTGTTACTCTCCGAAGGCCTGAACCTGGGTAAAATCCCTGCTTTTGCTTGTCAGCCGATGAAACTACCAGCTCTACCACGTTCTCTCCCTCGTAATCTCAACCCTAGGTTCTTAACCATGGGATTTGATGAGTTAACCCCTCGTCACTCGAGTAGGATCACTAATGAACAGAGCGCTAATTTGGTGAAACCTTTTTCGGTTTTGGAACTGGAGGCTGCTTTTAAAATGATGAAAACTAACACGGCACTAGGGCCGGATCGTTTTTTGGTTCAGTTTTATAAGGAGTTATGGCATGTGTTACGTCCGAAAATTATGGAAATGTTAAATGCGATATCGGCGAGAAGGTTAAATCTGGAGAGATTGAATTATGGGGTAATTATTCTTCTGCCCAAAATAAGGAATGCTAACACGATTAAGCAATATATGCCAATTTGTCTTTTGAATGTGCTTTCAAGCTTATTACTAAAGTTTTTTTAACGGCTAGGCTAACTTGGGTTGCGGGGTTAATTATTGATGAATCCCAAACAACTTTTGTCCTGGGAGGCACATTTTCGAGGGTTTTGCATGAAGTAATGCATGACTGAAGCGTTTGGGGAGGAAGGGATTGTTTTGAAACTTGATTTTGAGAAGGCGTATGATAGAGTTCACTGTGCTTTCCTTAGGGAGTTTTGGTTAGTAAAGGGTTTAATCCGACATGGGTTGAGTGGATTATGTTGGCTGTGGAATCAGGGAGAGTGTGTATTAACGTAAATGAGAATGGTGTGTTTTATCGAACGTATAAAAGGCTTAGGCAAGGGGATCCTCTTTCTCCGCTTCTATTCAATTCGGTGGCGGATGCTTTAGGTCGATGATCAAGAAAGCAAAAGATAGAGGTCATTTAAAGGGCTGGTTCCTCACTTAGTGGACGGGGGCTAACTCACTTACAATATGCGGATGACACGACGCTTTTCTTAGAGAATTCGGAAATCAATTGCTACCATGAAATTCTTGATATATTGTTTTGAAGCTATGTAGGGGTTACGCATTAATTACCAGAAAAGTGAGGTGCTGATGGATGTCTACTATAACCTCTATTCTTGTAGACAGTGTTGGGCCTCAAGTTCAGAGGTTTGTAGAACAGCAGCAAATTTCCCTTAAGTGAGTAACGCAAGGTTTATCGAACTCAGAGAGGTAGAGATCAAAGTGTATTAGGTGCTACTCGGAACTATAGTACCACTAGTGAAACTCAGAGAGGTAGAGATCAAAGGCATAGGGATCATAGTTTCACTAGTGGTCACTCTCAACAATAATAATATAACTGAACACATATAATACTTCCTCTTCAATATGCAACTTAGGTGCACTCGGAACTATTCTTCTGCTGGATAACGAACATCATTACTACTACATAGGGCTACAAAAGCACACCTTAAAGTCTGAGTAAACAAACACCATGATTTCACAATGACATCAAACACAAAGAACAACTCATGAAATATCCCTCTAATCTATTATCCTGGTAGAGTCACACACGCCACCCGCACTGTCACCAAGACTTTGTGTTCTCAACATGACTCCAGAAATTATAATGATAAAACCAATTGAGTAGCATATCCATAACATAATGAAGGGGAAACATTTATGAATTCAACTAGATACAATGCTCATGATCACATAAAGATCACACCATGGGAGAAGAGAGAGAGATAAACCACATAGCTACCGGTAGAGCCCTCAGACTCGATGAGAACTACTCCCTCCTCATCATGGGAAGCAGCAACGGAGTATTTGGGAATACCGATGTCGCCAGATATGTTGTTGGCATCAGACCTAAAAAGGCTAAAATTTGTATTGGATATTACTAAAACGTCTTGAAACTTGGGAAGGTTCTCAACTTACCTCGGGGAGGGTGGGGGGGGGGAGTGAGGGGGAGCAGGAGAAAAATCTGATTTGATTCTTGCTTTCGTAGCATTCCGACACACGTGGTGTCTTTTTATAAACTTTCATATGGTAAATCATCACAAAAATAATATGGCAATGGCTAGATACTTTTGGGAAAACAAAAGGGATGACAGGAAATACCACATGGTGCGACGGGAGACCTTGTATAGACCAAAAGAGTTTGGTGGTTTCGGTTTTGTGGATAGCAAAACAAAGAATATTGCGCTTTTATCTGAATGGATCTTTAGGATTGAAAGAGGTGTCATGGATATAATCTGTCGGCTACTTAGGAAAAAGTATTGCGTCAATGTTGGGTGTATTTTCAATCCAAAGAGAGTGGAGCATTGCAATTTTGGAAAGGGCTGCATGCTGTTAAAAATGGGTAAAAAAAGGTATTGCTTAGAAACTTGGGATGGGACTAAGGTGGATTTTTGAATGATGTTTGGCTGGGTAGTACTCCTTTGAAGATCAAATATCCCAACCTTTTCTTGTGTTGCGTACAACAAGTGTGGACGGTGCGAGATGTGTTGGATGGAGGAGGTCATAACTTGACTCTCTGAAGGTCTTTTGGCTTGCAGGAAAGTAGGGAGTGGGAGGAGTTGGAGGAGTTGGAGGTGGAGAGTGTTAATCTCGGGTTGGAACCTGATAAAGGTTTTTGGCACTCTCTCCTAAAGGGGAGTTTAGCTCGAAGTCTTTGTATTACATGATAATGTTCTCAGGGGTTAAGGATGTGAGGATCTTGGAATATGGAAATCGTTATGCTCTGAAAATAAGAATTTTTGTATGGATGTGTGTTAGGGGACACATACAAGTGGCAACTGAGTTGGCAAAAAAAGGTTGGCCGAGGAGTGTAGGGTGTAAGATGTGCGGGGAAGAGGAGACCATGAAGCACCTTTTGTTTGGCTGTCCGGTATCGCATTTTGGGTGGTGGTTTATTACAGAGGCGTTGGGTGGTCACAAATTCCAACTGACTGATAATTTTTTTGAGGTGGGGATGGGGAGCTCATGTAGGAAAGGATATATATAGGTTTGGCAGTGTTTGGTGCGTTTACTTGGGCGGTGTGGACGTGTCGGAATGATTTCGTTTTCAAAGGAAAAAATTGTCTTCCCCTTTGCAGATTATTCATAAGATGATTTCTATGCTTTCACAGTGGCTTTTGCTGGTGCCGGAAAAGCTTAGGGAAGGAGCAGCATTGGCGGGAGACAAGATCCAGCATAAAGCAAGGGAGCTGCAATTGATCTGCTGCCGACGCCAAGGGATGGGTTGAAGCTGGAGCTCCTGTCTCTGTGTTTTGCTTTGGATGTATCTCTCGTCTTGTAATATAAATTTGGCAGAAACCTTGTTTAGTCTTTGCGGTAGCCGTGGTGGTGTTGGCTAGTTCGGTAAAGTGGTGTTGAATATTTGTAATATCTGTAAACATTGGGTGTTCCCCAGCAAACCTCTGGCTTTCTATAAAAAAGCTGGGCCATTTGCCTTTCCTCTAAAAAATAACAGCGAGGTTACGACATCTCTAGCCAATACCTAAAATTTAATTCCTTAATATGCCTCCTCATACTTAGCTCCTTATAACTTGAAGAGTTAAAAGGTGGTTGTTTCTAACAGAATCCCTATATTTAAGGAAAATTTCGTTTTTGCCACACTAGTTTATATCCATTTTGCTTTTGCTACTTCAAAAATGGGCAAAACCTGTATGGCGAAAAAAATGAGTAAAATGGGCAAAAGTAAAACGTCAAAATTATAACGGTAAGATCAAAATGGGTAACAATCATGTGGCAAAAACAAAATTTCCTTATTTAAGTTCCTATAATTTTCCAAATCTTTTATTCCTTTTCACATACATTTCAAACAATTGAACGCTATTTCATTAATCATTCAAACCATTAAAATTCAACATATGCCACAAATAAGCAATAGACATACATATAGTTCATCCACTCAAATAATTCAAATTAAATATGCATAAAGTTTATCCAAAAGCAGCCACATCGATCAAGTTTCATCCACAACATAGCGACCAAATCCACAACAACAAGCATATAGTTCATCCAACTCAAACAACATCAACACCCCCACGGCCCCCACCATAGAGTTCCTTGTAGCAATGGTGCAAAGTGAAGTTCTTGTTCTTATTGCGTTGCTTGTAGAGGTTTTAGACCGTGATCGGCACCACCTGGTGCACAGTTGATTTGATCAACACAACCGGCCATCAGTTGCATCGTTCTTGGATCATGGCCCAATGGTGTGCAAGAGAGGTGAGTGCGGCTCGATGAGACGTCCACAATGTTCCCATAAAAGTTGTCAACCCTACTCAAGAACTTCTCCCTTGATTCATCAGTGCCAACCGAAATATCAAGCGACACCTTTCAGAAAGCATGACATAAAGCAACGTCCTCCTCTTCGCAATATGGTGGTGTTTTTGATATCTTATTGCTTACCACCTCCACGGGATCATCCACCCCCGCCTAGACTTGGCTCATGGACTTGACCAATATAACGGGATCATCCACCCCCTCCAAAATTTGTTCATTAGCTATCTGCTCCAACTGAAACATGAATCGACCAACATCCATCTTCTCCTCTTTCATCACTTGTGTAACTTACTTCTCTAATCTAGACATGAAGCTATCCACATCCAAACAACAACAATTTCATCACCCTACAGATGCAATCCAGTACCGAAACGAAAAAGCGAAAATAATTACCTCATTAGCATTTGATCGAGCACTTGGCGACCGTGGTTCTTGGCGGCGGCGACGACAACTGAACGCACCAGACAAGGAGGTGTAGGGGTGGCCTGAGACGGGGTATGAGCATTTCGGTGTTGACGCCACCATTCTTCGCCTCGTCCTCAGAGGGCGACACCATGGCCTCAGTCGGTTGGCCACCGCCGAAGCCACCGGGACCCCGCCTTCTTCTTCGCTCCTCCCTGGAAAGCTCCTCCTCGGAGAGCGAAGTTATAGACTCCGTCGGCTTGGCCTGTGTTGCCCTGGGTCGATTTTGGCGGAGGTGGCCGACGGGGTTGCAGACAAACCTACCCGTTCCATTCCGGCCGAAATCGGGGGCGTCAGTGGCAGCGGCCACGAGAGTGGGCGTCCGTGGCGGGAATTTGCGGCGGCTCGGGCGGAAGAGTAGGCGCCGGTTTATTTTTTCTGAAAGCCGTGGGTCGAGTATATTTAATAGAGTTGACATCCCATTTTAGAAGCAACTCTTATAAATTTTCTCCTCTAAAGCTTATACTTCTTAAAATAAGGAGTTAAACCTTTTTAGCGGATCAGCTAGAGATGTCTAGGTGGACAAGCAGGCAGTCACACTGAGTTTCCCGCTACCCATCACTAGTTCACGATTAATTTATAGCTTTTTTTTTTGCGAAACACGGTACAGTCGCAGACGCTCACATACACGCGAATAAACTCATCCCTATGAACACGCGTACACACACCCTACCCCCTATGAACACCTTCAAAAAACTAAGCCGGCGGATTTACTCTTAAGATTGATTAAGTCATCACGGGCGTCGGACTGTGGACGAAACGTGACCTCGTGTGGACGAAACGTGACCTCGTGACGGGATCAGATCTTGAGATTGATTCTGTAACATCGTTTCTTCGTCGCGTCACGGCACGCGCGAGCCGGAACACCGTCGGCGTTGTCCTTTAATCCATTTCGCCACGCGAGCCAAGTGCCAAAGTGCCAAACCATAGCGTTTGCCGTTTCCATATATACGCTGAGCAGAGATCGACCGTATATGACAGGCACTCAGGCAGCGGCGTACGTTAGCGTACGCGTGGCGTACCGTCCGATGGACGACGTGAACAGAGGTGCCACGAAGAGCCGCGGCATGTACTAGAAGGTTCTAGCTAAAGGTGCCTTTCCACATCACGAGCGAGTCAGCTCACTGATCACTTCCCGGGGTGGTATAAGTATAACCGGACTTGCACACTTCCGCCGGGCTCGCTGCACCGTCCACCCCACTTTCCCCAGCTAGCCCATCTCCAGCCTTAAAGAAAAGCAGGACGCCGAGAATGTACTCACCCACCATTGATTGATACCTTGTTTTCTTGACTGCCGAGATCGAGGATGGCGGAGGAGGAGGAGGAGGCTATCGCGTCGGCGGCGGAGGAGGAGGCGGCTGTCGCGTCGGTGGCGAAGAAGGCGACGGTGACGGCCCAGCGGCCGGTCCGTGCAGACCTGGAGAAGCACATTCCAAAGCCCTGTGAGTGTCCAGCCTTTTCTTCGATATATAATCTCCTGCCCCAGTGCCCCTCCTTGCCAACGGATTCACAGTAGCAAAGGCAGTAGAGTAGAACGTAACATGGCAACGAATTCACAGTAGCTATGACAATCTGCATCTACTCGTTCGTTGGTACGCAGACTTGGCTCGAGCTCTGGTGGCGCCCGACGTGAACAATCTTGAAGGGACCTTGGAGGGGCACGAGCACGGGCAGATGAGCGTCATGCAGCAGCACGTCGCCTTCTTCGACCAGGATGGCGACGGGGTCATCTATCCTTGGGAAACTTACCGAGGTAATTAACGCACGTCTTCGGAATGCAGTGGTTTGACAAGTATCCTTCAGTTAGCAGGAGTCTGTTCCTAGTAGTTAATTAGCACTACAATTTCCTACAAGATGTAACAAGTTTGAGTGTTCTCTGGAAATTTTGTCTTACAGTCTAGCCGTCTAGGACGGATATAGATTGCACTAGACATACTAGTGTACCAATCAACACAACACGCGATTAAAGAAATCAGTGTTGCGACCATGGACAGCTCAGGTACCTCTTTGTAGTTAGGTGCTTTCAGCCAGAAAACATGGCATGCCAAACATATTTCATGAAAAATAATACATAATTAATGATCCAAACAAGTTACACAAAACCTATTATTTTTTCAGAAAAAATTCAATATGGGCTTTGTAAATGATTTAGCATTTGCCAAAAATATATATCGAAAAATCACATATATGCATGGTTTAGGATTCTTTTTAGCATTTACGGGAATTCCGCTTATATCCATCCATGTTTCTAATTGGACATGTGTGTCACACAAGTTTCACATATTTCGTCATGTTTCTCATAAACTGAAGCTAGCGATTATAAAACTTTGTTGTAAGTCGTATGGAACTTTTTTGAAATCATGAAACCACACTAAACCTATTATTAAACCTACATGTACCAACGGATGGTTAAGTAAAGTTTCATATAAGCGGTTTTCGAGTTTCAACAAATGGACATTTTATATTTCAAAACATAAATTCATCACCGATCTTGTTTCGAAGGGCTCATTGAGACGAATGGGACGGTGAAAACAATTTTCAAGTCAGACAACCAGTCCATTTTTTTGTGTGTATGCGAAGTTGCAAGATAAAACAACCAAAATGCTTAAATCTAGGGCGGTACTTACAACAATGGGCGGTCACCGAATATCTAGCACATTAGTGTACATGATGCTTCCTAGTCCATACTATAGTTACATTTTCTGGTCGACTGTTCATTGTTTGTAATCTTGGACGAATTTTCAGGACTTAGGAGACTGGGCTTCAACATTATAGTGTCTTTCATCATAGCAATAGGCATTAATGTTGGTCTGAGCTACACAACTCTGCATGTAAGTCATATAACCTTGATGAACTTCGTTTGTTCCAGATGCTCTGTATTGCACATGTTCTGAACTCTATATATAGCAAGTACTCTATTATTTTCATCTGATCTTCCGTGGCCCGATACAGAGCTGGGTGCCATCTCTCCTGTTCCCAATTTACATCGACAACATCCACAGGCCAAGCATGGCAGCGATACCGCAACCTATGACACCGAGGGAAGGTAACCCAAATCCTTCCCAGTTCACAAAGTTACATATGATCTGCTAGATAATTTACATGGCTGTTCGACATATGTGTAATTGTGAAAGCGTAGGTACCTGCCGGTGAATTTCGAGAGCATATTCAGCAAGAACGCCCGCTCGCGGCCGGACAAGCTCACAATTCGCGAGATCTGGACGATGACCAATGGCCATCGCCTGGCGTACGACCCATTTGGATGGTGAGTACCGGCGACGCTGTGTTCCTTTGATAGTTTGGACAATTTGCATGCTCACTTTCGGTTATCTCGGGGAAAATGAGAGAAATGCTTATTGATTCGTAAGGTAAATTCGTACGAATTTATTTAGGATTGCAAATAAGGGGAGTGGATACTACTGTATTTCCTGGCGAAAGATGAGGAAGAGTACCTTCCGAGGGAGGCGATTCGCGGCTTCTTCGATGGTAGCTTGTTCAAGTTCATCGCCGAGCAAAGGAAGCAAGCCCATGAGAAGCAGCACTAGCATGCAGCGTTGCCATGCCGGAATGTATGTCTTCGTGTGTGTGTGACTGGGAGGACTAGCTACCACCTGGAAAGAAATCCTATACGACCCTGCATGGTACGACCTCAACGGTGGACCAGATTTTCCACCGTACACGTCCGATAAACAACCCAAGAGCAAGTTCGTGCACGCCGAAGAAATAAGAGAGCGAATGGACTAAAGCTCAGAGGATTAAAGATTTAAAGTTGTGTGTACTTCTCAAAACTTCATCGCACAAAGAAGTGATTTTCCTTTTATTTACTGTAAAATGGATTCTTTGTGTTTTTGTGAAAGGACTGAAGCTCAGGTAATTAAAGATTTAAAGTTGTGTGCACTTATCAACACTTCATCGCGAGATAAAGAAGTGATTTCCCTTTTTATGTACTGTCATGGATTCTTTATGTTTTTTGGGGTAAAAAAGGAACTTTATTAAGCAGGAGGCTTATAGTTTGATCATGTTATAGGATCTGAAGAACAACATCAGGCCCAAAACCTAACTATGTGGCATTGCGACGTTCTAATCTTGTAAAGTTTGCAAGAAAATGACTAGCCCTAACTTGCGACCGTTCCATTTTTATGAAAACACAATTCTCGTTCTTGATTGATTAAAGATCTAATCTCGGAGACCCAATGGAGGAAGGTAATTTGTCTTGTCATGGAGCCTTCGTGGTGGTTACCAACTAGCACTACAATAGACCTGACAACTACAACCGGTTCTGGACAACAGGCCTGAGCCGATTTTCCCATCTGATTCGAGGCAATAGTTGCCAATAATATGTACTTTTGGAGGCGGTTTTCAGATCTGTCTCGAAACCTCTAACACTCAGTCGTTTGTGAAAATAAACCGACACCAATAGTACTCTATATGACAACCGGCTGAGATAAACAGCCGATTCCAATACTTTGTAGCCACAACTGGCTGAGATAAACAACCTACTTCAGGTAAGGTAATAAACAATACAGTCCTACCCCATAGATGGGGAACCACATTTCCATTAGAACAATACAAGAATATTTTTATCAGAACGCAAACACAAATTTCACACATACTTATACTAACACAAATCATACAATATTATTTGACAACACACAATATTTCCATTCATGGATCATACAATATATTTTGACAACACTCAATAATTTCATTCAAGGTAGAAAATACATAGTAAAGACCTATGATTATCTCTCTATGGCCAAGGTTTCTCATAGCCATCCGAAGTCCTGCAATAAAAGATAAAACTTTAAGAAGAGTGGTTCTAGGCAAGGTTTGTCATTTCAGATAGCATGTAATAATTAGCTAAACGATTCGAAGGACAATATGAAATTCGCAAGTAGTAAAATATCATCGGGACGCAAAGTTTCCTTTTGTGCTCTTAGGAGAATAATAACCTAAAATTAACCAAGAATGTAGCTCTCAGAATTCAAAAGGCTGAAAACAGAGGACTAAGGAGAATAAATGACTTCAGTTACACAGCTCCAAAGAATAGCAATAATCTAATACTTCAAATCCCCTAAGACAAAAAAAGGCAATCTCATTCCAATAAATAATGTTGAAGATAGAATAACATATTCACCGAAGCTCTTCTGTGTCAGCAGGTAGCGTACCCTTTACTTATCTTAGCTTTCCCTTGAGTACTACTAAGTCTAGGGAAGATTTTTTCATGTCTCTAGTCACAAGTGCTCACAAAAGATTATCAGCCTTTTCAATGTATCTCAATTATGGAGACATGCTTGTCAACTCTGTTATGTCTTCACTTCCCACTTTTTACCTCAGCACTCCTTAAGGTGTATAAGTGGGTCATTGAAGAGTTAGATAAATATAGGAGACACTGCATTTTGGAGAGGTCGGGATCTAAATAAGAAGAATTCATCTCTTCTGTTAGCAAGATATCCTACCGTTTACTTATCTTAATTTTCGCTTCAAAACTGCCTTCGGATGAAGCATCTTCATAACTTTTAAAACAAAGCAAATTACCCTGGGTTAAACTTGTTTGGGAAGTTTATTACTCTCATGCTCTGCCTGCTGCCACATCCAAGGAAGTTTCTTTTTCGTGGAGAGATTGTCTTAGGTGCCTTCGTTCCTTCAAGACACTAGCTAAATGTGTTAGATCGCTAGGATCGACTAGGCTAGAAACTTGCGTGTAGAATCAGTAGGAGGAGAACGATACTTTTGCCTTGGTTTGACGACCCCGTCGAGGAGTCCATGGTGGAGGACGGCGGTGGTGCATCCCGCCGCTGGCAGCGCACCCTCTCGATCGGTCTAGGGTTAGATGTGGGAGACGGCGGCACGCAGACCAACCTTGTGAATCGAGCCCCGGCCCCCACCATCCTCTTTATAGCGCTGTGCGACGGGGCCCACCAACGTTGTAGGGTTGGGCCCCCGATCAGGGCACGGGATCAAGGCCCAAGTGGCCGTTGGGCCATCTTGGCTGGGAGATCAACCTAACATTCTCCCCCTTGATCTCAACTTTTCACTTTTACTCATTTCATCACAGATCGATACATAGAGCATGTTTCATCGTCTCAGCTCAATTGCCGATAGAATCAGACAGCTACAATATACCTATTTGTTTTGAAACAAATTCTTTGATCTTTTGGGCCTCTTTATTGTCCGGAAAACATATAGACTTTACCATAAACCCATGTCGACTATGTGTTCTCCAAACACACTGGGCGGTAAGCCTTTAATTAGCAGATCTGCAAACACTTGTGTGTTTATTTTATCTGTTCCTCTTATGCTCCAAGCATTTCAACATAATTCCGGACTTTCTCCTTTACAACGTATAACTTGTGTCAATGTGTTTGGCACCACACTTGACTCGTTGTCTTAGGAGTGAATTACTTAATGGTTATTGCTGTTGTCAACCATTATCAATTCCGGGTACAGGTTTCCTTAACCATTTTGCCTATCCCTCAGCCTCATATGATGCTATAACATATCTTTACATCACACTGATGTCAAACTTTAATTCTTTGGAGATTTTCCACACAAAAACTCCAAATGTGAAAATTTAGCGACAATTGTGGATTTCGCTATACATTTCACAAATTCTTTCAGAGTACTCACAACCTTTTGAGAGCACTCTTATAGATCTATCTTTGTACTCACAACCTTTTGAGAGCACTTGTTTCTTTTAGCATGAGGCAATATCTTTGATTCCATTCCAGTGATCTATATCTGGATTGGACATTGCCAAAACAACCCGGATACGTGAATTGTCAGGGTAATATTGAGCAACCAACAGCGGAAGCATATGGTACCATATCCATTTGATCCGTTCTATGTTATCTCTTGGAACACTAAAGTTCCCAATTCCATTACCCTTGTCAATAAGAACAGGCGTAGGTTTTCTCGACATGCATGCTATAGAGACTTCTTCTCAGCATGTCCATGTGATATTTCTAATACCCCTTTTCTTCTTTTCTCAGTAAATCTCGATACTTTTAACGAGAGACACTCTACCGAGAATACTTTTTGAGGACAAGAACTTCTTTTCTCTGCCGGTAGTAGATTGACATCACCACTAGCAAGTAGGATATCATCCACATACACAGGATTAGGGAATGAATTTCCCATTCTATAAGTTTGTAGAAAGGCGATTGTCCTCTCATTCTCTTTAACCCAAAATAACTTCTGATTCTAGAGACTTGCTCTAGTCCGTAAGATCCCTTGTGTTCTTTACTTTCATCTGATGTAACTCAGATCATTATGTGCCATTATCACTCATTATAATCTGTTTATTCTCTTAGCGCAAAACTTTCGATTTAAAATCGCTTTTTACATATTTCCTTTGGAGTCACATTGGCGTTGTAGACCCTTTATAGCCTACTGTTTTGGCTCCATTGGAAATTACTTATGAGTCCCAAACATCGTCGGGATTCACATAGTCTCTAATCATTAAGACAAGTAGACACTTGTCAAAATCGATTGAGCGCTGCTTATAATTTCTGTAAATGAGGTGGGATCAACCTTCATTTAAATTTCTCTGATATAGACTTTATAGTCATCTATTTTTCTCATATGGGGATGTTGTTGCTCTGTCATTGCCTAGAGGCAATTAATTCTGTATTCTTCTATCGCCAAAAAGGCAATAGCTCTTACAAGGACCTAAATCACAAGATCCATGTTTACTTGTTCATCTCTATTATAAAGCAACAAGCTCCCCAGATAAAATCTATTCGAGCCTTAGGTATGTTCATACCATGCTCCCCCAGATTACTCCATTTTCTCCAAAATGGTGTATCCTTAATCCTTTTTATTTGGGTTTATTCTGTTAACCTGTCAATCTGTCTTCTTTATGGCACTTTGAGTACCGTCCTTAGTCTCCTTTCGGAGCTGTAAAAGATTCAGGAATAAATCTATCTCTTTACTTTAGGGGTATCATTATTATGATCGTCGTACTCCCCAGACGATCACAATTCATCATAGATCACTTAGATGCATAATATGCATCACATTATCTGAAGTATAGGGAGTTTATTCTGTAACATTCTCTATCTCCCCCTCGAAATGTGGCAAGAACCTTTTGCCACAATTTCGAAACTTTGATTATCTGCTTTATTCAATATGAAGTTATCTTTTAACGTATGGGAGTACTTTTTCCTCATTCCTTTTTCAAAACTCACAAGAGTTCTTTCTCAATGGTACTGCAAGTCACACTTGCATAACATTCTTATCTTTAGGTTCATTTGTAACTTTATTCTCTTTTGACTCATTAAGTGCTTTATAACTATGATACACAAGGTGTGCGGTCGATATAAAAACACATGAGTCATCACATCTTTCTTCTGTCATACAGAATAAGTCCTTTGTCAAAATTTTCTCCCGCCATGCGGGTATTTTCCCAGACTTTTCCCACCACGTGGGTATTATTATCGTCTTTTCCCGTCATGCGGGTAATTAAGAACACAGATGCCACAATTGGCACAATTGGCTCTTTAGACTGCATATTCAATCATCAAATTCAGAAATAAACTGAATACTCTTTTATACACATGCTTAATCCAACGTTAGTCAAATTAAGCATTCATGTTGCTCGTTTAAAAAATTTCTTCTCATAGAGTACATGAAAGAAATTCGTTAAACAAAACTCTGAATGATTTATTTGTTTTCTGCATGGAGAGTACATGAAAGACATTTGTCAAACAAGACTCTCGATGATCTATTTGTATTCTTGGATTAACATCCAAGAATTCTTTTTCTTTTGCAGTCATTCTTTAGAGAGAATATACTCTCTCACTTTATGACCTTTCTTGGTCATCTTTCGGGTCACAAGTACCCATCTTTTGCTTTCACGAATGAAAACATGAGAATCTTTGTCTGAGAAAATATTCAATAATAATAAACAATAATGAGCATAAAAATAACCCTACGTTGGTCTGGTTAAAGATATGCACATTAAATCTTTAAAACTTTCTTCTATATTCTAAATCACCGTTGGGCAGAATTAGAATGAAACATCATCTTTCTACACTAATTCTACATCACCGTTGGGCAGAAATAGAATCAATGCATAAAACTCATAAACAATATGATGATAATATTTCTATTGCAATAAAGAACTCTGTTTGGAAAATGACATTATCATCAACTCTATTTCAGCGGAAACATGAAATATACATATTTTATAGTTCAAGAGCATTTCTTGATCTTTTATCTTTTCTCTGAAAATTGATCACTTTCATGCAAAATTATCAGAGATCTAGCCCTTTGACTATAGAACTCATATAATTATAGTACTGCTATCATCAACGTTGGTCAGAAAATAACAATACCATAATTAATCTGTTAAACAAGTATTTCTCTTTTTCCTCCTCTCTAATTAAATTTTCCCGTTGGTTCCAATTTAATTAGAGGAGAGTCCTTTTACTTTACAGCAGAAACTGTAAAATATTATCTGTATTTCACAAACATTGCACTGTTCAACATTTAACAAATCATGATTATGTTATTAACAACGTTGGTCATAAAAAACAGAATCATAATTGTTTCAATAATTTCTTTAACATTTTCTTTAAAAAATTAATTCTCACTTTAATTCTATTTTATCCTTCACTTTTCTTTATTTGCAGCGGAAAACATGAAATAAAAATTCCATGAACTTTGTACTTTTCAGAAGCATTACTTTTACTTTTCTGTTTTCTAAACACAACCGTTTGTGCAATTAAAACTATATCACCGTTGGGCAATAAAAGAAATAAATACACCTTTTAACACATAATAAACAAATCATGATCATGCTATTAACAACGTTGGTCATTTAATAACAGAATCATAATCATCTTTAATATTAATCAAGCTTTTAATTCTCACTTTAATGCTTTTAAGCAATTACTTTTAACTATTTGCAGCGGAAAAACATGAATAAAATTCATGAAACTTTATACTTTTCAGAAAATATTCTGTCACTTTTTCTGTTTTCTACACAAACTTTCGTTGGAATAATTTGAGTAGAAATAACTAGATAAAATTTGTCCAAAAACTGAACAAAATACTCTGAAAAACAAAACAAAAATTTAACAGAAAGCTGTTCTTTTCGGCCCGCTCGGCCCACGGCCTGTTGAGCGACCGTTTTCTATCTGCCGCCCGCGGCGACGCAGATGCGCTATCTGCCGCACGTGTGACGCGGACGCGCGATGCGGCCCACGGCCTGCTGGCGAGCTAGGGTTTTGATCCTGTCCGTCCGTCAAGATCGGACGGTCCAGCGCACTGTACGGTTGAACAAAACCGGCAGCCCGGTCAAATCCCTAACCCTAATCCCCATTTCTTTTCTCCCTCCCGATATCTTCGCTCCGGGCAAAGAGAGACTCGCCGTCAGCGACGGCACGTCGCCCTTCCCCTTTGCTATGCCGGCGCGGTGGCTGTGCTCGCCGGAGGAGCGCTCGCGGGACCTAGTCCATCGCGATCGTCCGTCGAGCATGGCTTTCGCGTCGCGCGAGGCCCGGCGGCCCCTGTCGGCTTTGTCCATTCCGCGCCGGAGCGAGGTGGCGCACACCGGCGAGCGGCGTCCTTCCCTTTCCTATCCAGCGCGCGGCACTCCGCTGTCAGGTGGCACAGCGGCCGGTACCCTTTGCCCCGAAGGGTTGATTTCTTCTTCCAGATGCCCCAGTTGGTGCGCATCTGGATCGAGTGGAACAGCGCGGCCTTGCGGCGGCGCCCTTTTCAGGTGAGGTTTTCTTTGCCCTTTTGAACCAGGGTTTGGGGAATTTCTTTCGGGGAAAATTGTTCTTCTTTTGCTTTTCTTTTCTGTTCTTCTACTCGAGCAAGATCTAAGCCGTAGCCGGCTCTGATACCATTGTTAGATCGCTAGGATCGACTAGGCTAGAAACTTGCGTGTAGAATCAGTAGGAGGAGGAGAACGATACCTTTGCCTTGGTTTGACGACCCCGTCGAGGAGTCCATGGTGGAGGACGGCGGTGGTGCATCCCGCCGCTGGTAGCGCACCCTCTCGATCGTCTAGGGTTAGATGTGGGAGACGGCGGCACGCAGACCAACCTTGTGAATCGAGCCCCGGCCCCCACCATCCTCTTTATAGCGCTGTGCGACGGGGCCCACCAACGTTGTAGGGTTGGGCCCCCGATCAGGGCACGTGATCAAGGCCCAAGTGGCTGTTGGGCCATCTTGGCTGGGAGATCAACCTAACAAAATGCTCTGTCCTATATGGGTCCTCTGTTATGTTATGACATAATCTTTGTTTATAATATACAATTAAGGGACAACTCCCTCGCCTTTTCTCTTTTGAAAATATAAATTCATCCCCATCTAGCAAGTCTTTTCCTTGGGCAGCTTATTGGACCATTTTACCTGCCCTCTGCTAGCCCTTAACGAATTGCTGCTGCTTCAAACTCTCTTGGATAGTGTTCCACCATCTAATGCCTCGGATCTACGGTTGGCTTTTAACAACTCTATATTTTTTAAGGTATCTGCAGCTTACAAAAATGATGAAAGAAAAACATTGTCCACCCAACATTGAAGCTGATCTGGAAATCCTGTTGTGAGACAAATACAAGGCTTTCTTGTGACTTCCAATTCACAACAGATTGAATACAAGGCAACTCCTACAGCAAAAAATATTTTTTATGGCTGATTACTCTTGTGTTATGTGCAACTCCTTCTCTCTTGAGTCAAGGGACCACTTATTTTTTTAGTGTTCTTTCGCCTCTCTTCAGATATATGTCTGTATTTCATAGTCAGCCTTATGAAGGCAATTGGGCAGCCTTTCTCTCCAGAGATCATTATGCTTATTTACTAGGCTATCTGGGCAACAAGAAATTATTATATATATACTCCAAGGCATTGTGGGTAATCTCAGTAGGAGCATAAAGAAATTCAGGTGATTTTTTAGATAAAGGGATTTTATTACTTAAGAGTTTTAAGCATTACACCCGGCCTCTGCGTAGCTAAGATGCACACAGCCACCAGTTCACCAGTAACCAATTTAGAACAAAAAGTAAAAAAGGCGAATTACATATCATAATGAGAAATTATAGATCCGCCTAAGAAACTGGTAGGTCTATCCGGAGTCTATGTTGCCATCCATGCCGGGAGAATAACTCCCTGGCCTCAGCCTCCAGCCTCGACGCCACCTCCAAAAATAAGTCTCGGTGCTCCACACGCTGCAGGGCCGACCATGCTCGTAGCGTAGCTGTACACCGATAGATAACCTGCATAACAGAACATTTTTATCGTTAAAAACTTGTCATTTCTACATAGCCACAGCGACCAAATAATGGCAATCGCGCCCATCCTACAGAAGAGTTTAAACCTAGGATCCACGCCATTTAACCAGTTGCCAAAAATGTTTGCAACAGTACGCGGTGGATGTAAGGTAGAACCTATCTGGATGGCTGACCATATAGACCTGGCGAATTCGCACTGGAAGAATAAGTGTTTAATGGTCTCGTCATGTTGACAGAAAACACACTTTTTACTTCCGTGCCAATTACGCTTGGCAAGGTTGTCTTTTGTAAGAATTACACCCGACGAAGATACCACGCAAACACTTTAGTTTTAAGCGGGATCTTCATCTTCCAAATTTTGTTATATCCTTAATATCGACTGGCACTTCGGGTAGAATTAGTGCTCTATACATAGAATCAACCGAGAATTTGCCATTCTTCGTAAGATTCCATTGAAATTTATCTGGACCTTCCGACAATTGGACTGAATCCAATCGGATGAGCAAGGCATTCCAGGATGCTTGTCTCGTTCCAAGTAAACTTCTTCTGAACGAAACATCTGGTGGGGAGGTACCCAACACCTTCGCGATCGTGTCGCTTTTGTTTCGTACAATAGTGTACAGAGCCGGATATTGTTCTCTAAGGGTAGAATGGCCTAGCCATTTATCCTCCCAGAAACGAATTTCCGATCCATCCCTAATTGAGAAAGATCCATGTTGGAAAAAAAACTTCTTTGTAGCCATGAGGCCAGCCCAGAAGTGTGAATCGCCAGGTTTCCAAAAAACCTGAGAAACAGCTTGATCTCCCACATACTTTCTCCTAAGGAGGGTTTGCCAAACTCCATCTTCCGATAGAAGTTTGAAGAGCCATTTACCTAGCAAGGCTCTATTCTTGACCTCAAGGTCATGAATTCCGAGCCCTCCTTGGTCTTTAGGGCAACAAACCACACTCCATTTAGTCAGACGATATTTTTTCTTCTCACAATCCCCTTGCCAAAAGAATCTAGACCGGAAATAATCCAATCTTTTTAAGACTCCTTTGGGCAATTGGAAGAATGAAATCATGTACAGTACCATGTTTGTTAGTACCGAGTTTATGAGAACCAATCTTCCACCCAGGGATAAGAGTTTGCCTTTCCAGCTATTTAAGCGTAATTGAAGTCTTTCCTCCACCTTTTTCCATTCAGCATTTGTAAGTTTCCGATAATGAATCGGAATACCCAAATAGTTGATAGGAAATTGACCTTGCTCACAGCCAAAAAGTTCAGCATACAAGGCGGCGTTTTCTCGAGCCTCGCCAAAGCAAAACAATTCACTTTTATGGAAATTTATCTTAAGACCCGAAAGTTGCTCGAATGCTGACAAGATCAGCTTAAGGTTACGAGCTTTTTCGATGTCATGTTCCATAAAAAGAATTGTATCGTCAGCATATTGAAGAATCGATAAACCACCATCTACAAGATGTGGAATCACTCCTTCAATTTGACCCTCAGATTTAGCGCGTTCGATCAAGATAGCCAACATATCAGCCACTATATTAAATAGTATTGGCGATAACGGGTCACCCTGTCTGAGGCCTTTTTTCGTTTGAAAGTATTTGCCAGTGTCATCATTGACCTTAATGGCTACACTTCCTCCCGAAACAAAGCTATTTATTAACGCGCACCACTCAGTAGAAAAACCTTTCATTCTGAGGGTCTGCTGAAGGAAAGACCATTTGACTTTATCATAAGCTTTCTCAAAGTCAATTTTAAGAATTACCCCATTCAGCTTTTTCCTATGTAGCTCGTGAACTGTTTCATGTAGGATCGCAACTCCATCAAGGATGTTGCGGCCTTGCATAAAAGCCGTCTGAGACGGACGAACCACATGATCTGCCACACTGTTCAGTCGAATCGTAGCCACTTTGGTGAATATTTTAAAACTAACGTTAAGAAGGCATATAGGTCTAAATTGTTGAATCCTTTCTGCCTCGTTAACCTTAGGTAATAAAATTATCTCACCAAAATTGAGACGAAACAACTCTAGCTGTCCATTGTGAAGACAGCGAACAGTTGAAGTAAATCAGACTTGATAACATCCCAAAAGTTCTGGTAGAACTCAGCCGGGAAACCATCAGGTCCAGGTGCTGTATTATGTTTCATTTGGAAAACCGCCATCCTCACTTCCTCCTCTGAGTAGAGTTTAGTAAGTAGACTATTTTCCGCATCTGAAACCTGGGGGATATCCTCTGTTCGAGACTCATCCAAAGTGAAATTTCCTTCCTCTGGAGCACCGAACAGGCCTTTATAGTAATTTGTAATGTACGACTTTAGTTGTTCATGGCCCTCAATCGTTCCCTCATCCTGGACTAGAGAATGAATGCGCTTTTTCCTGTGTCTGCCATTGGCAATACTATGGAAATAGCGAGTATTCGAATCCCCTTCTAGGATGAATTGGGCTTTAGAACGTTGATACCATTTTAACTCCTCCTCTCGCAGTAGCTTCGCTATCTGTGCATTGGATTGGCTCTTTAGCTCAATCTCTTGCGCGGATAGTAACCGAACTTCTGCTAATGCTTCTAGAGCATCAATTATCGAGGAAAGTCGTTCCTTCTCTTTTTTAAGTAAACCAGAAGTATGACGAGCCCAGCCAACGAGGTGCGTGCGTAAAGCACGTATCTTGTTGTTCCACCGCTGGATAGGCGTATCACCCGCAACTGGTCTTTCCCAAATTCTTTTAACCATCACATGGAAACCCTCGCGGTGCAGCCACCCAAGCTCAAACTTGAACCGTGGCTTACACTGTGGTCTGGGTATTCCAGTGGTCAAAAGAATGGGAGCATGGTCTGACAATCCCTCAATACGTTCTAGAGCCCGTACCGACACCAGTGGGAACCTAGATTCCCAATCAGTATCCATCAGTACACGGTCTAGTTTCTCGTATGTGGGTTCAGGGAGAGAATTAGCCCAAGTGAACTGTCTCCCCACCATTGTTATCTCTCTTAAGTTCAAGCTGTCGATGACTGCATTGAACAAAAGAGGCCAACGGTTGTCAAACCGACCTTTACTTTTCTCAAACGGAAAACGTAGCATATTGAAATCCCCACCAATGATAACAGGGTGTGGGTTATCTTTTGCCAAGTTTACCATTTCACAGAGAAAAGCAGTCTTAGCCGCTTCCTGAGCCGGCCCATACACGGCAACAAGACTCCAAATGAAATTATCGGATTTATTACGGATGTGCATTTTAATATGAAAATCACCATCCGTAACATCCAACACTTCCATGGTATCAGTCCTGATGCCTAGTAGAATGCCGCCGGAACGGCCATGAGGGGACGCGAGTACCAATCAAACTCTATACCGCCCGAAAGTCGGTTCAATAGAGATTGCGAAAACTCACGTCTACCCGTCTCAGAAATAGCTAAGAAATCCAAATTATGGTCCCGAACACAACCAGCAAAGTGCAAATATTTAGCCAAGTCACCAAGACCTCTGCTATTTGCAAACATGCCATTCATTGGGAAACCGTGGGGGATTTGGATAACTTGGCCCGTTTCCGAGACTTGTTGGTGGTAGATTTAGATTTCCGACCGGCTGCTTTTAACTCATACAATGAGCTCAAACCGTCGTCATCCAAACCACCCTCCAACACTTCACCAATTAGATGAGAAAGAAGCTGACCATCTGATGTGGCATTCGCTTCTTCTTCATCCAAATAGGTGGCTGTCAACTTAGTCGAAGCTTTAGGAATAACCGTTAGACGGTCAAATTCCATATGCCTCAAGACATTAGTTGAAACCTCTACTTGTTTCTTACTACTACCAAGATTAAAACCTACACTATTAAGCTTGGACTGAATCGAAATAGGAGAAAACGAAAGAAAAGACTTTGATTTCATTTCCGTACCTAGAGAGTCCAAGTTGAGAGCCGCTTTACGACGCATAGCCTTCTTCAACGAGTCCTCGTCCGTCATGGAAGACCCATCCGCCGCCACCCCAAACCTCTCACTACGACGGATCGAGTGACTCCATCGGTAAAGACCGTCGTAGTGGTTGGCGGTGTACGCGGCGAGACAGAACCCGTCTCCGTAGGCGTGGTCGCAGAAGAAGCAGAAGCATGGGTCGGCAAGGTTGGAGTAGCAGCCGACCCCGCCACTACAGCAGCCTCCAACGAAGCAGTACTCGTCGGGTGGGTCGGAGTCGGAGTCAAGACCCCACCCGACCTAGCTGTGTCGGAGCTGAGACGTACTCGGGGGGTTGAGCTGATGAAGAAACCCCCTCCAGGTCCAGCCCAGCAGGAGCCCGACACCATGGGCCAGCCCGCCAGCTGCTCCCAGCCCAGCAGAAGCGCCAGCAGCGAACGCAGCCTGGTCAGGGGCCGAACTGGGCCGGCCCGGCTGCAGCCTATCCTGCGCCTCCAGCGTAGCCTCCAGCGCCGAGAACTGCAGCTGCCCAGTTGGGCCGTAACCTGTCGCCGCCGCGCGTGTAAGCTCTGTTTGCCGCTCCTCAGGCCCAGCAGGAGTCCCCAAAGACAACGCCAAGCAAGGCGACCCCTCCTGCTGGACCGAAGCAGCGAGACACTGCCGCTGCACCCTCGTCCCTCAACAGACCCGGTGAGACACGTCTTATCCTCGATACAATCTCAATCCCGCGAGGGGTTTGCGGATGAGGATTATATGGGGTAATAGCCATGGTAGTCCTCTGAGTAGTTGGCTGCGAAGAGGTCCCAGATTTTCCAAGATTGGATACACCCGAGGTTTGGTTCCCATCCACAACCATGCCCGTGTCACAGGAGCGACGAACCCGCTCCCAGAACACCTTGTAGCGACGGTGGAGATGGGCCCAAGGTCCATTACGGTCACGCTCGTCCGCATGATCGTGATCCCCAGCACGCCTGTTGGCCACGCTCCCGGCGCCATGAGCCAGAACAAATGGCTGCTGCTGCTGCAGGCTAGGGGGCGACGGGCTGATCGGACCACCGCGCGAAGCTCCGTCCAGCGGCGGTCGTTAAGGCACCCCGGCCATGCGACCCGCCAGAGGCGAAGCGGCAACGGCGGTGAACGACCGCGGCCAACGAGGACGAGTCTCCGATGTCGGGGAAGAAGAGGGCGGCGGTGCAGCCGTCGGTTGCGGGGCGCGCCAGTGCGATGCCCACCAGCCCCGGCCTCCACGACCTGCTGGAGAGGAGTGGAGCGGCGGGACGTGTGCCGGGCATCCGCGGCCCCCCACCGAGCTGCGGGCGAGGCGGAACCGCCATGAGGCGAGCCGGCGTCACCGCGACAGAGGCGAAAGACCTCTCCCACCGCAGACCCGGCGGCGAGACTTGCAAGGACGATGATGAGCGGGTCGAGTCAAGGGTGAGCGGAGGCGAACTTGGCGAGACGATGGAGGCCGAGGCGAGTCGAGGGCGGCGTAGCGATTGCCCTATCGTACCCCACCGTAGCGAAGAAGAACTATGGCGTCTCCTGGACGGGCGAAAGAGATACGCCCATGGGTTTGCACGGCCACGATCATCCGCGCGATCCCGCGGTCCCACCTGCATGGATTTTGAAAAATGCCCCGCCTCCAGCTCCGGGATAGAAGGATTTGCGGCCGTCGACGAGCTCAAGGAATCCACCACCGCGTCGGCGTACCCGGCGGTGACAGCCCGTCCCGCCTTTGCATAGCCTTGTCGTTGAAGACACCCAAGATCGCGGCGGCGTGACCCGACGTGGAGGTAGAGGGCCACGCCACGGCCCCATTCTTGGCGGCGCCCGGCCTAGCCGGAGTCCCGACGGCGAGGAGTTGGTGCCCCGGCTCGCCGGCGGCGGTGCATCACCCTGCGGTCCCGGATCTATCCTGCACATAAAAAACTGATCAGAAACCTCACCTGCAGCCGACGTTGATCCCCGCTCCCATGTACGGCTCGACGGCGAAGGGAATCCCGCGTTCGCCCAGAACTCGTCGACGAGGTCCGCCTCCGAACTTGCCGGACGGCTGAGCGGCGAGGAGCTCCTGCGAGGCGGCCCTTTCTCGTTCAACGAGTCCAGAGCGACACGCACCGAAACGTGGTCCGCATCGCCGAGGCTCGCCAGCTCCAGATCGCAATCCTTCGACGGTGTTGCCTCTGACCCGGCGTCCAGCTCCGCTGCGGACGACTCGGCGACCAACCCGCCCAAACACGCGTACCTCGAGCCCGTGGATCGACAGCCCATGCCGCCGGAGCCAAGGTCGCCCGGCGATGCCGACGCGCCGTCGCCCCCGGATCGCCTCCGTACATTTTCAGAGAACCATACCTTGCCGGGCACAATCCACAGGCTCCACAAACGGCATGAGACAGATCCACCACCAAAACGTCAAGTGGTATTCAGATTGCAAATCGGCGCTGCTCCGATCCTCTAGCTGGCTGGAGATGGGGATGGTGGCGGTGGTCAGCCTCGATCTGGTGCCGGACACAGCTCGGGTCGGGGGCGATGCGGATGGCGTCGGAGGCTGCTGCGGAGGGTGACGAGGTCGCTGCCGGAGTCGAAGGCGGCGGCGGCAGGTCAGCCTCCCGTGGCGGCGGCGGCAAAGAGCCAGCAGCTTAGGCAGTCCTTTTCCTGGGGAGAATTCACTTGATTCAGGGATGATATGCTCTTACTAACTCATAAAGCTACCACAAATGCTTATGTAGGCATGAAGGGATGGGTAAGTTCTTTCGTTTAAAGTCTACGCGGCAAGAACCGCCAGAGACGAGTTGGACCCTCTCTTCTTTTCCCCTGCTACAGGAAAAGCGACTTTTGGGCGATCCCCGTGCGCATCGGTGCCTCCGACGAGTTACGTGACTGCGGTGACATTAACTCACTTGGCGAACCAGTTGACCCCAGAGATGGCAAAGAAACTGGATGATATCGTTCGGGAGAAGATGACAGGTTCTGGCCTCAAATTCTGACACGAGATGTTCATCTCTCACTATGATTATGTTGCCGGCTCAGTCTTTCAAAGTTGCTTATATGGTTAGAATATAGGTGAGTTTGTGAGCGTGTGTTTGTAAACGTCCGTGTCTCTACCGTATTTTCTCAAAACAACCGTGCATTGCAAGCCAAACACATATTATGTATTCCGCAATAATAATGCGAAAGACTTTGTACTTAATTTGATGCACGCTTACCATTTTTTTTCCTTTTTGGGAAACCCCGCTTGTGGGTTACCACGGGAGCCAAGCGGTTCGTTGGCTGATATTATTCTGAGATAGTAGTCCTTTGTAATGCCTATTGAAGTTACTTTACGTTAGCATATTTTACTTATGGTATAAGTAGTGACTTTACTCCCGAGACGATTCCACTGCACATGCAGACGTTTACATGCTAGGATCTGGCCAAAGTGGTATCGAACTATATGACAATATAAAGCTATGCGACAGGCAGAGCAACCGGTTATCTAGGTCGCCGCAAAATGTTATAGTCAATGAGAGCTCCCGCTTCCTCCCTCCACCGCCGCCGCCGCGTCTAGCCACTCCGCAGCCGCGTCCACCCCCTCCTCCCTGCCTAGCCCCTAGCCTGTAGCCCCTTCCCCCGCGCCGCCATGGCCGCTCCCCCCCTGCGCTCGCTGGCCGTGGAGCCGCTCTGTTGTCCGAGCGTGAGCGCCGCTGGAGGCAGTCGAGTCCGAGCTCGACCTCGGCCTCCTCCTCTGGCGCTGCGCCTGCTCCGTCCAGCTCGCGTCCCTCCTACGCTGCCGCCGCGGCGTCTCCCCGGCCCATGGCTCCGCTCTCGCCGGTGAGCCAGCCTCCGCGCGCATCCCCGCGCCCGGTCGCGCGCCCTCTCCGATGGCTTCACGGCCGTTGTCGCAGGAACGCGCGCAACCCGACGCGGATGGCTGGATCCTCGCCGGCCCACGGCGCCGCCGCTCCCCCACGCCGCTTCCTCCTCCGCCCCCGCCCCCCGCGAGGCGCCGCCTTGTCGTTGAGCTCGACGGGAAGTGCCTGAACTGCATGTCCGAGGAGCACCGGCGCAGGGACTGCACCCAGCGCACGCGCTGCCTGCGCTGCAAAAGTGAGCTCCATGTCGCCAAGGACTGCAAGCGCCCTCGAAGCCCCGCTGGAGGTGGCAGCGGCGTCGAGCCGCGACGCGCGCCCCCGGCCAGGCGTGGCCCTGCCGCGCGTCAGCCCAGCGCGGACGAGCCGTCTGCCTCGAGGGATTCCACCCCGCCGCTGCCGCCCCCCAGGTCGTTGCTTGTCGCCCCGTCCCCGACCAGGCCCTCCCCTGATGTGGAAGACCGCTTGCCGGAACTCTGCATCATTGAGCGCTCTCCGGTCATTGACGCGGAGGTCCAGCGCCTTCGCCGTGCCATCCTGGTCACGGTGGTTGGGGAGGACGTCAGCCGCGCCGTTGTTGCCGGACTCCTGGCGGAGGTGCTGCTGGTTTCGATCTCTGACTTCTCCGTGCACGCCACTGCCCCGAGGTCTTGCCTCGTGCTGTTCGACCGTATCGAAGACCGGGACTGCGCCGTCTCGCACCCCGTCATCCCTTCGCAGACGTTCGAGCTCAGGATCCTACCGTGGACGCCGCGAGCCCAGGCGACTTCCGCTGTGATGCGGTACAAGGTAGACCTGGACATCGTGGGCATTCCGGCGCACGCTTGGCTGCGCTCGACCGCCGCCTCCCTGCTGTCTTCGTCCTGCTGCATCGAGTCCATCGCCGATGACACCGTACTCCGCACCGACCTCCGCCGCTTCAGCCTCTCCGCCTGGACCTCCAACCCAGGGCTAATCCCTGAGGCGCGCACGCTTGCCATCCCCGACGAGGTGCCGCTCCATGCTGCCCCCGCTGATGAGGAGCGGCGCTTGCTGCACTACGACATCGGCGTCCATCTCCGACGTGTGAAGCGGCCGCGGCCGCCAAGCTCAGGTGATGAGGATGGTGGTGCCGGCTCGGGCGGTCCGTTGGGTGATGACCGCCGAGGTGCTGATGATGCTGGTCCGCGTCGCCGTGCCCCTCGTCGGCGGCGGCCTCGACGTCGCCATGCTGCTGGGCCGCCTGCAGGCCTGATAGCGATGGCCGTGGACGCCATGGAGCCGACGCCTTCCGGTGTGACGGCTGGCCGTGCGAGTCGCGCTGGTCGCCGGCGCCGGCGTCGTCGCCGTCAGAGAGCGGCCGCGGTGCGGGGCCCGGTTGAGCCATCCACTCGTTGGGTGCCACGTGCCTCTGCACGTGGATTCCTCGCTGCACACTGGGCCCGTCCCAGCGGAGGTGACATCCTCCGAGCCATTGCATCCCTCTGATCGGGATGCTCAGTTGTCGCCGCGCGGGAGTGGCCTGCAGTCAAACCTGGCCGTTCCGTCGTCTTCTACTGCCCCCGCTGCACCGTCAGGGAAAGCTGCTTCTGGTGCTGTGACTGTTGCCTCGGATGAGCTGCCCAGCCAAGTGGAGGTGTCGCCTTTTCTAGCACACCCGGTGGATCTGGTTGGCGCGGATTCTGCGCTGCATGGGAGCCCCTCGTCTGTCCCAGAGACGCAGCTAGATGATCAGACTGGCGGTCCGTCGTTAGGCCCCGCTGACTCACATGCGAGCCCATGTCGCACCTCGCCGATCTCTTCGGCCGGCTCGTCGCTAGGGCCCTGTGTTCTTGCACGCCGCCCACGCCTGCTGGGCCTAGCAGTGGGTCCCTTGCTGAGCTGTTCAACAATGCCCGTAGCCCGTCTGATTCATCTGATGATGACCTGTCGACGCTTCGCCATGCCGCCTTTGGCACGCGCTCGGACTGCACTGCGGAGGAGTTCTTCGAGGTCCCCTTGACGCCGGCGCCCAGCAGCCCCGCCGCTTCGCTGATGGTCAATGCGGCTCCCGCAACGCCAACGCCAGCGCCGACATCCACCGACCTGTTCTTGCAAGCCTGTAGCAGGGCGCTGCCTTTGCCCCTTCTTGGTGCGCCATCTTGGCCGTCGCCCCTCTCCTGGTTGCCGCGCCGCAGCTGCCGCATAGCCAAATTTGCTGGCAAGGAGGTGCCCGGCACTCTGTCCTGGGCGCAGAAGACTGTCATCTGTCAGTTGGGGTTGGCAGACAAGCCGGAGGAGATAGACGAGTCCACTCTCGAGCGCTACAGGGCCTTCTTCGCCGGCGAGATACTCGAGCACAGGTTGCTGTCTCTTCGAGAGCTTTTCTCTCGGGACAGCCCGAGGGATGTTGATCAGCCTGCGCACGATGCGCAGCCGCTGCTGGCATGCTAGGCCAGCGCTGTCTCCACGGTCGTTCAGTATTCTCTTATGTCGACGCCAAATGAGAACGTATGTGGGTGGAACCCGCGGGGTCTGAATTCTGTCGCGCGCCGCAACCTTCTGCGCGACACGGTTCGTGATGAGCGGGTTTCCTTGATGTGTGTTCAAGAGACAAAGCTTGCTGTAATCGATGATGCGCTAATTATGCAAATGCTAGGCCCCGGGTTTGAGTACGTCTTCCTGCCTGCCAATGGTACCAGAGGCGGCATTCTGATCGCATGGCTCGCGGCGGCTTGGGAGGTCTCCGGAGTGGCTTTCCACACCTTCGCCCTCTCCGTCTGTATCAAGCAGCGGTGTGATCCTTCCCCGCCATGGTGGCTGACAGTGGTTTATGGGCCGTTCTCTACACCTGATCGCCTGCTGTTCTTTGAGGAGCTGCGCAGTTTTCGTACTTCGCACTTAGGCCCGTGGGCCTTGACTGGGGACTTCAACATGATATATCAAGCAGCAGACAAGAATAATTCCAACCTCGATCGGCGATGGATGGCTCGTTTTCGCCGTTTCTTGGATGATCTCGAGCTTTCTGAGATGAACTTGAATGGGCGCCGTTACACCTGGAGCAACGAGCGTCGAGACCCCACGCTGGTTCGCTTGGATCGCTGGTTCTACTCTGCTGACTGGGAAGAGCGTTATCCCAATTCGCTGCTGCGGGCTGGGCCATCTCTTGGGTCTGACCATTGCCCAATAATCCTGCACTCGGATCTCCAGTCTCCCCGCTGTTATCGATTCAAGTTCGAGCCCATCTGGCCCAAGTTTGACGGGTTCTTGCAGGTTGTAGCTGATGCTTGGTCCGCCCCTGACAACCTCGACCCCTTGTCCCGCGTGCACATTTTGCTGTCGCGCACGGCCAAGGCCTTGCAGTCTTGGAGTGATCGGCGCATCGGCAGCATCAAGCGCCAGCTCCTCCTCGCCAAGGAACTCATCTTCCGCTTTGACGTTGCCCAGGAGTCTCGACGGCTTTCTGATCTTGAGCACGCCTTCCGCGGCGAGCTGAAGTTGAAGGTGCTCGGGCTGGCCTCTCTTGAGCGCACCATGGCGCGCCACCGTTCACGGGTTCTCTGGCTTGCTGAGGGGGACGCGAATACGCGCTACTTCCACATGCGGGCGAGGATGCATCATCGCAACAACCACATCGTTGCCATTGCTCGTGACGGGATTTCGGCAGTCCAGCACAATGACAAGGAGGAGATGCTGTTTGGTTTCTTCAATGGGCTGATGGGATCTGAGTTCCACCGTGAGCATGATCTGGACCTCGAGTTCCTTGGCTTGCCCTCGCTCGATCTCTCTGATCTTGACGCGCCGTTCTCAATGGACGAGGTCTGGGCTGCAGTGAAGGACATGCCGCTGGACAAGGCACCCGGCCCAGACGGGTTCACGGGCCGTTTCTTCCAATCTGCGTGGCCCATCGTAAAGAACGACGTCTTCCTCGCGATCCAGCAGCTGTACGCCCTGAAGCCCAGAGGGATGAGGAAGCTTAATGACGCCTTAATTGTGCTTCTGCCAAAGAAAGAGGGATCGGTGGAGGTTACTGACTTCAGGCCAATTAGCCTGACGCACAGCTTTGGGAAGCTCTTCTCCAAATTGCTCGCGATGCGGCTTGCGCCGCGGCTGCCGAGTTGGTTGCCGATAACCAATCAGCGTTCGTCAAGGGGCGGTCGATCCATGATAACTTCAAGCTAGTCCAGCTCACCACCAGGGCGCTGCACCTCAGCCGATCCCCTGCACTACTGCTCAAGATCGACATCACAAAAGCTTTTGATTCGGTATCCTGGCCGTTCCTTATCAGGATTCTTCGTCACCTTGGATTTGGGCATCGCTTTGTGGAGATGATCTGTATTGTCCTATCTTCCGCCTCCTCGAGAATCTTGCTGAACGGAGTCCCAGGTAGGGTGATTGCTCATCGGCGAGGTCTGCGGCAGGGCGACCCGCTGTCGCCGACGCTGTTCCTTTTTGTCATGGAAGTTTTGAACGCCCTCCTCCGGCGAGCTGAAAGCATGGACCTCCTGTCCCCGCTGCCGTGCCGCGGCGTGCGCTTCCGCACGTCTATGTACGCCGACGACGTCGTTGTGTTCATGAGCCCAGTGGAGCGGGACCTGGCTTTGATCCGGCGCGTGCTTCGTAGCTTTGGCGGCGCGTCGGGCTTGCACACCAACATGGCCAAGTGCTCCATCTCGCCAATCCGCTGCAGCGAGGACCATCTTGCACTGGCTACGACCCACTTTCCTTGCGCTATGAAGAGCTTCCCGTGCACATACCTCGGGCTGCCACTGTCGTACAAGAGGCTCCCAAGGGCAAGCCTGCAGCCGATCGTGGACGTTGTATGCCGGCGGCTGGCGCCGTCCAAGGCCATCTTCTACACCACGGCGGGACGGCTGGTGATCATCAAGTCCGTCATCACTTCGATTCCTATCTACCTAGCTATCGCGCTGGAGCTGCCCGCATGGCTGCTGCTTTTCCTCGAGAAGAGGATCCGAGCCTTCTTCTGGAAGGGGACGGATGCCATCCTTGGAGGCCACTGCCTCGTGGCATGGGACAGGGTGTGCCAGCCGGTGGAATACGGTGGTCTAGGGGTGCTGAACCTCAAGTTGCTTGGCTTCGCGTTGCGCACGCGATGGTTGTGGCGTCAGAAGCAGCGGGCGGGGTGCTGGACGGACCTGCCCCTCCGAGTTGAGCCTGAGGTGCAGGCTCTGTTCGACGCCGCGACTAGGTTTGATCTCGGTGATGGGCGCACGGCCCACTTCTGGACCGACCCGTGGCTAAACGGGACGTCGATCGCCAAGTCCGCGCCTGCCCTTTTTGCCACTGTCTCCTTGCGGCCTGGGACGACGCTCACCGTCGAGCAGGCGTTGTTGGACCGGAGATGGATTCGTGACATCACCGGGCCGCTGACCATCCCAGTTCTGACCCAGTTCTTGATCTTAGTGGATGCGCTCCAGGAGGTCGTGCTCGCGCCGGGAACGGCGGACCGCTTGGTCTGGAAGTGGACGGCCTCTGGAGTCTACACGGCTCGCTCCGCCTACCGTGCGTTCTTCGTGGGACTCGAGTTTGCCCCGTGCGGGAAAACCATTTGGAAGACGTGGGCGCCGGCGAAGTGCAAGCTCCATATCTGGCTGGCCTTGCGGCGACGGTTGTGGACAGCTGATCGAAGACGGCGGCATGGGTTGAATTCGCACACCAACTGCCCGCTGTGTGACCAGGCGCCCGAGACCTCCGATCATCTCGCACTTGGCTGCGTCTTCGCTCGTGAGGTATGGGTCAGGACGCTGCACCGCTGCAGCCTCGGCTTCCTTGCTCCTAGTGCAGGCGACGCCCTGGTGGAGTGGTGGCCTGATGCTCGGCGTCGTGCCCCTCCGCATGCCCGTAAGGGCTTTGACTCCCTTGTCCTCCTCGTCGTCTGGTCGCTCTGGAAAGAGAGGAATGGCAGAGTCTTTCAGCGGGAGGCTGAGATGGTCACTTTAGTTTGCCGGAGGATCGCCGACGAGGTCGATCTTTGGAAGCTCTCCGGCGCTATTGGGCTGAGGCAAATTTGGGAGTAGTTCGTTATTATTTTTTTTTTTTGGGCGTTGTTAGTTTATTGCAGTTCGTTTGTGACTAGCCCATCACACTTTGCACGTCTGTACCCGCATCCATGATGCCGGAAACGCTGTAGCCCGATATTCTTTCTCCTCTTCTATCAAAGTCGACACGCAAGTCTTTTGCGTGTTCGCAAAAAAAATGTATTAGTCATCTAGTATCATGCCCGCCTGCCAGTAAGGATATGCGGCCTCGTCGTCGAGCCCTAATGGTTAGGACAAGCACGCCTCGTGCGGGTGTGTGAGCCCTTGCCGCGTAGACTTTAAACGAAAGAACTTACCCATCCCTTCATGCCTACATAAGCATTTGTGGTAGCTTTATGAGTTAGTAAGAGCATATCATCCCTGAATCAAGTGAATTCTCCCCCAGGAAAAGGACTGCCTAAGCTGCTGGCTCTTTGCCGCCGCCGCCTTCGTATTTCAAGAAGAGAAACCTATGGGGCTCCATCATGCTCTGCTGCCAGTACCCAAGGTAATGTCCCCAGATAGGCCAATACGAGGACTCACCGTCGCAGAAGAGCTCGAAAGCTTTATCCAAGGTGAAGTCCGGGTGCACCTTGCTCGCGAAGTGCCAGTAGGACACGAGCACGTCCTTGGGCTCCCTGCACAGGTACACGACCCGGCAGCCGAGAGCGGACACGCGCGGGGGCAGCAGAGCGAGCGGCATGTGGGTGCAGAGGAGCCTCGGGGAGGCGAGCGCCTCGAGGCTGGAAACAGGGTTGAGCCGGCGGTCAGGACGCTCGAGGAACGGCACGAGGTCCTGCGGGTGGTTTGTGAGCAGCGGGTGGGCTGCCGGCGGCGTGGCGGTGGCGGTTGGTGACGGCGAAGGCGAGGGCCTTGAGCCAGGTGGTGCCGCTCTTGGGGTAGGTGACGAGGAAGAGGTCGTCAGGGCGCGGCTCGAACTGGGCTTCGACGAGCGTGACGCTCTCCGCGGTCTGCGGTTTCAGCCAGCAGCCTCGGTAGAGGACCAACAACCGTTGCCTCGTCGGAGCAAGGGTTTCCTCTTCGTCCACGGCGGCGACTTCGTGGTCGCTCTCGCGTTGAGCTGCAGCCATGGCAAGCTAGCAAGGGCAGAGGTGGGTGGAGCCGTGGAGCTATAGTAGTTACTATAGTTCTTGCCTCTTGGTGATTAAGAAGGATGGCAAATGAAGTTGGAACTTGGAATTGTACTGGTCGAAGCCTCTAAGGTGGGCAGCACCGAGAATCAAGGGCTAAAAAATTACAGCTAATCAGTTAGATTAAGGAACGAGATCTTGTTGGGCTGCGGAAGTATTGAATTATACGCATGCATCACGAGAACTAGCTAGTAGTACTCGCAAACTCCAAGCATTTGTCTCGCACTCTGGCCACTGCAGAGAAAAGCAGAAGGGTATCGATGTTACTTGATACTGGTCTATAATGGCTAATTTTTTTTAAATAATACACAAAAAATAATTAATTCCGGAAATAACACGCGGTTTTTTTTTTGTTGCAAAAATAGGATCCAGTCGTCCATGATGAAGACGACAGGGCCTTGTCGTCCTTGGCGAAGACGACAGGTGCCTTGTCGTCCTTGGCGAGGACGAATAGTGGCGTACACCCACAAATACACGCCACTGGTAAGACTACTAGTGGCGTGCACTCACATATACATGCCAGCAGTAATAACCCAGCAGCTTACACATGCCTGTCGTCTTCGCCGTGGACGACAAGGACCAGTCGTCTTCGTCATGGATGACTGGATCCTATTTTTGCAAAAAAAAAATCGCGTATTATTTCCGGAATTTAATTAATTTAGTGTATTATTTAAAAAAAATAGCTCTATAATGCATACAGCAGCTGGCTGTCCTTTTCAACAAATTGCAGGGTTCTTTTTGTTGTTTACGCATCATCATTAGTGTTTTTTTTTCTAAGAGGACCAAGGACCATGACACCTACATATGCCTGGGCGTTCAGTCTTTTCGGTTTGAACGGTCCGGTCTTCTCGGTTTCTTTAGGAATTTTGGTCTTCCGTAAATGATAACCATATTACCTTCGGTCTTCCCTTATTCGGGTCTTCAGTCACGACCATATAAACCAAACAAAGAAAATGAAACATCAGTTTCATTTTTTCCCCCGAAATGGAGCATAACCCAGGCCTTTGCATCATGATGATGCACACAGTCTACAGTATATCGCAAAAAATAAAACAGTATCAAAGTAAGAACATCATAGTTTTACAATTCAAAGATCCGCCAGAGAGAAAGATCCGCCAGAGAGGCCACATGGATCAACCAACGAAAAACAGAAATAACAGTTTCATGAAAGTGACAGACATCAGTTTCATTGTTCTTTAAGATTTCTAAAGACACACATTTATCAAATATGGCAGCACATCGTATGGCAGCATTCACCTCACCTTCACATGGCAGAAACAACACAACATGCACAGGGGCTCACATGTACAATCAAATAAGCAAATATGCATCAACTTAACCAATGACAGATGATAATTAATAATTAAAAGCAAATAAACAAACATTAAAGCTTGCAAAGTATGCACTCACAACAACAACCAGATTAAGTCAGGTGTGAACATGGATTTTAATGAAAGTGGCGTAGGTGTGGATGGGCTATGGAGAGTAGATGGGGTTGGGGTTAGTTTTGGCTCGACGGCCGTTAGCTTGCCCTTCTCTTTGACGCAGGCGGAGGTTTGGCAAGCAAGCTTGGCCTTGCGAGCGTCGAGTTCATCGGCGCGAGCCTGGAGGTCGGATTCTTTGGCTTTAATCTCTTGGAAGTCATGACGAAGGAGGGAGGAAGATCGGACTAGGTTCTTTTTGGAGGTTTTGAGGGGGAACAAGCTATGTCTACCTACTCTGATACCATGTAACGATGTAATGTTGAGGATATCGCTTATCGGAAACTTATCGGTCGACCCAAGATAAGGGGTAAATCAACCGGTTTATCGGCATATCGGCCGATTTATAATCGGCTGATTTATCTTATCGGTCAGACACCGGCAGTGAAAATATTTCGTCAAAATTTCGGACGAATTTCACGAAATTAATGGTCCTCGGAGTGGGACGAGAAAACATAGTATCGTCCAAAAATTTCGCTAATATTTGAAAAAATCCCATGAGGAATGCTTCTTGTAGAAAGAAATGACAGTTTTATCATTAAATTGGCTTCAGCTAATTGGTATTGGGCGCTTGCAATGTTTTGCCAGGTTGTGTGTTCGAATCTCTACAACTACGTGTATTTTGCTAAATAAAAACGTTGGACTTTGAATCTGGACGATATTTTTGAAAAAATTCTTTGAAATTTCTTTAATTTCCTGAAATTTGCGAATCTCGGTCAGCTGCGAGAAAAAAAAAACGAAATGTTGAACCCTGGACACCGGTAAGCGATAAATCGGTTGGTTTATCAGAATATCGAAAGATATCTTGAACAGTTACGATGCAAACTCGCGATGCTCAATGCACACCTCAAAACATCGATTCCTCCTCAATATATACACGAGCACATGACGTGAACCTGTGATCCATGTTACAGTTACAAAGATTGTTACGCATTAGATAAGGCAGATCTCATGAGATATGTGCAATCTATCCGGTATCCCTCACACCAATAATTGTAAGTCCAAGTGTAACCAAAGACGTACACATATTGGACGGATATTTCAAACCTGTATTTTTCCATCAAATTGACCTTACATTATTTGGTACCTTCTTGCAATGAGACACGCAAATGGTGCTGCCTAACGTTCCATATTGGGGAAATTGATGGAGCGCAATCATATATGTTAGGCAGCACCACGATAGGGTCGGGCGTACGTTTACTTTTTTTAGATAAAGAGATTTTATTACTTAAGAGTTTTAAGCATTACACCCGGCCTCTGCATAGTTAAGATACACACAGCCACAAATCCAGTAGTACTCAATTCGACGTGAAAAATAAAAGGCGAATTACATATCAAAATGAGAAATTGTAGATCCGCCTAAGATGATGGTAGCTCAATCCGGAGTCTATGTTGTCATCCATGTCTGGAGTATAACTCCCTGACCGCAGCCTCCAGTCTTGACGCCACCTCCATAAATAAATCCTGCTGCTCCACACGCTGCAAGGCTGCCCAAGCTCGCAGCGTAGTTGTGCACCGATAAATAACCTGCATAACAGAAGCACTTTTATCATTAAAAACCTTATCATTTCTACATAGTCATAGCGACCAAATAACAGCAATCGCTCCCATCCTACTGAAGAGTTTAAACCTAGGATCCACCCCATTTAACCAGCTGTCAAAAATATTTGCAACCGATATTTGGGATGTAAGGTAGAACCTATCTGGATGGCTAACCATATAGACCTGGCGAACTCGCATTGGAAGAATAAGTGAGTAATAGTCTCGTCATGGTGACAGAAGACACACTTTTTACTTCCGTGCCAATTGCGCTTGGCAAGGTTGTCTTTTGTAAGAATTACTCCTCGACAAATATACCACGCAAACACTTTAGTTTTAAGTGGTATCTTCATCTTCCTAATTTTATTATTATTTCTACTATCGACTGGAACTTCAGGTAGAATTAGATCTCTATACATAGAATCAACCGAGAATTTACCATTCGTCGTAAGATTCCATTGAAATTTATCTGGAGCTTCCAAAAGTTGGACTGAAACCAATCGAATGAGCAGAGCATTCCAGGATGCTTGTCTTGATCCAAGTAAACTTCTTCTGAACGAAACATCTGGTGGGTAAGAACCTAACACCTTCGTGAGCGTGTCGCTTTTGTTTCGTACAATAGAATACATAGCCGAATATTGTTCTTTGAGGGTAGATTGTCCTAGCCATTTATCCTCCCAGAAGCGAATTTCCGATCCATCCCTAATTATGAAAGCTCCATGTGGGAAAAAGAACTTCTTTGTGGACATAAGACCTGCCTAGAAGTGTGACTCGCCAGGTTTCCAAAGAATCTGAGAAACAGCTTGATCTCCCACATACTTTCTCCTAAGGAGGGTTTGCCAAACTCCCTCTTCCGACACAAGTTTAAAAAACCACTTACCTAGCAAGACTCTGTTCTTGACCTCAAGGTCATGAACTCCGAGTCCTCCTTGGTTTTTAGGGCAGCAAACCACACTCCACTTAGTCAGTCGATATTTTTTCTTCTCACAATCCCCCTGCCAAAAGAATCTAGATCGGAAGTAATCCAATCTATTTAAGACTCCTTTAGGCAACTGGAAGAAAGATATCATGTACAGTACCATATTCGTTAGTACTGAGTTTATGAGAATCAGTCTTCCACCCAGGGATAAGAGTTTGCCTTTCCAGCTATTTAAACGTAATTGAAGTCTTTCCTCCACCTTTTTCCACTCAGCATTTGTAAGTCTCCGATAATGAATTGGAATACCCAAATAGTTGATAGGAAATTGTCCTTACTCACAGCCAAAAAGCTCAGCATACAAGGCGGCGTTTTCTTGAGCCTCGCCAAAACAAAACAATTCACTTTTGTGGAAGTTTATCTTCAGACCCGAAAGTTGCTCAAAAGCTGGCAAAATCAACTTTAAATTACGAGCTTTTTCGATGTCATGTTCCATGAAAAGAATTGTATCGTCAGCGTATTGTAGGATCGATAGGCCACCATCAACAAGATGTGGAATCACCCCTTTAATATGGCCCTCAACTTTAGCGCGTTCGATCAGAATAACCAACATATCAGCCACTATATTAAATAGTATTGTCGATAGTGGGTCACCCTGTCTGAGGCCTTTTTTCGTTTGAAAGTATTTGCCAGTGTCGTCATTGACTTTGATGGCTACACTTCCTCCTGAAACAAAGCTATTAATCAACGCGCACCACTCAGTAGAAAAACCTTTCATTCTGAGGGTCTGTTGAAGGAAAGACCACTTAACTTTGTCATAAGCTTTCTCAAAATCAATTTTAAGAATTACCCCATTCAACTTTTTCCTATGTAGTTCGTGCACTGTTTCATGCAGGACCGCGACCCCATCAAGGATGTTGCGGCCTTGCATAAAAGCCGTCTGAGACGGACGAACCACATGATCTGCCACACTGTTCAGTCGAATCGTCGCTGCTTTGGTGAAAATTTTAAAACTAACGTTAAGGAGGCATATAGGTCTAAATTGTTGGATCCTTTCCGCCTCGTTAACTTTAGGTAATAAAATAATCAGACCAAAATTGAGACGAAACAAATCTAATTGTCCACGGTGCAGACAGGCAAACAGTTGAAGCAAATCAGACTTGATAACATCCCAAAAGTTCTGGTAGAACTCAGCCGGGAAGCCATCAGGTCCAGGAGCAGTATTATGTTTCATTTGGAAAACCGCCTTTCTCACTTCTTCCTCCGTGTAGAGTTTAGTGAGTAGGCTATTTTCCTCAGCTGAAACCTAGGGAATATCCTCTGTTCTGGACTCGTCCAAAGTGAAGTTGCCTTCCTCTGGGTCACCGAACAGGCCCTTATAGTAATTTGTAATATACGCCTTTATTTGTTCATGGCCCTCAATCGTTCCTTCATCCTGTACTAGAGAATGACTACGTTTTTTCCTGTGCCTGCCATTGGCAATGCTATGGAAATAACGAGTATTCGAGTCCCCTTGTAGGATGAATTGTGCTTTAGAACGTTGATACCACTTTAACTCCTCCTCGCCCAGTAGTTTCGCTATCTGTGCATTTGATTGGCTCTTTAGCTCAACCTCTTGCTCGGATAGAAGCCGAACTTCTGCTAATGCTTCTAGAGCATCAATTATCGAGGAAAGACGTATCTTTTCTTTTTTAAGTAGCTCAGTCGTATGGCGAGCCCAACCAACAAGGTGAGTGCGTAAAGCACGTATCTTATTGTTCCACCGCTGGATAGGCGTGTCACCCACGACTGGTCTATCCCAAATTCTTTTAACCATCTCATGGAAACCCTCGCGGTGCAACCATCCAAGCTCGAACTTGAACCGTGGTTTACATGGCGGACTAGGCATTCCAGTGGTCAAAAGAATGGGAGCATGATCTGACAACCACTCAATACGTTCTAAAGCCCGGACAGACACCATTGGGAACCTCGATTCCCAATCAGTATCCATCAAGACACGGTCTAGTTTCTTGTATGTGGGTTCAGGGAGAGAATTAGCCCAAGTAAATTGTCTCCCCACCATCGTAATCTCTCTTGAGTTCAAGCTGTCAATGACCGCATTGAACAAAAGAGGCCAACGGTTGTCGAACCGCCCCTTACTTTTCTCGAATGGGAAACGTAGCAAATTGAAATCCCCACCAATGATAAGAGGATGAGGGTTATCTTTTGCCAGGTTAACCAACTCACAGACGTGTCGGCACTCGATCGGCAGTCGGCAGCTCACGTACTCTAGTTGGAAGATTAAGTTTGTCTAGGTATGGTTTTTCAGATCTTACTTCGCCAGATCAATCTTGGATTGTTTCTCATGGTTGACGCGAGGAGGTTTGTCCTCGCATTATCTATCCCGGCTACTACGTCTTTGGCAATGGTGATTCGTTCTCTCGGCTCCCAACGACGTCGACAAAGTGGTCGGTTATTTGTTCCTGAAATATCAGTGGTGGTGGTCTTGCCGATGTTGCTTGATTAATTTAATGGCCACGTGCATTACTAGGAAAATCCTTATAGGGAGGTGGCATTCTGTGGCGCACCCTTAATTGGTGCGCCACAGAATTATTTTTTTGACGCACCAGGCTTGGTGCGCCACAGAAAGTCACATTTCTGTGGCGCACTAAACCACATGCGCCACAGAAATTAGACATTCACATGGCAAGGTGCGCCACAGAAAGTTATCTGAGGGGCGGGTTAAAATTTGGAAAAAAATATGTGGCGCACCTTTTTTTTTAAATCCCACCCCCCCCCCCCCCCCCCCGTGGATCGCCTTTTTAGTCTTGCAGGAAGTAAAGAAAAATGATAAAAATTTCAATAAATAAAATCTTTTGACATGTAGTTAGGTTTGAGTGTCTAGTAGGTATAGAAATTTTGAAATATGAATTTTGACCTTTTCTGTAACAAACAGGAAAAAAAATCTTGTAACAGCCATAACTTTTGCATACGACGTCGAAATAACGCAAAAAAATATGTCAAAAAAACGTGAGAAAAATCCGAGTTCGAATCCACCGGGTTTACCCGGTCAGCAATTCACAGATTCCTCAAATTCCAAAAGAAAAAAAGTTATTTCAAACAGACGATTTTTCGCAGCAAAATCAAAAAGAAAGAAAAAATTAAATAAAAATAAAAAAATTCAAAAAGTCCAAAAAAGACACAGAAATGTATAACAAAGAAGATTGTTGAATTTTTTGGATTTTTTTGAAGTGTTTTGACTTTTTTGAATTTTTTGGATTTTTTTGGATTTTTTGGATTTTTTGAAAAAATTTAAGTTTTTTGAATTTTTTGGATCTTTTGAAACTTTTTGAATCTCCTTTTAAAACTTTAGAAGTTTTTGGAAAATCTGATATTTAAAAACACACATTTATAACACATACCACATATACACATACAAGACTTAAGAGGGTTCATATGATATTTATATCAATAAGAATTTGAGTAGCACAATGGTAGGTGGATTGGATGGAACTTAGAAGTTAAGCGTGCTAGGGTTGGAGCAATTTGAGGATGGTGACCTAGCGGGAAGGTATCAGTTCAAAAAATTCAAAAAATATGAAAATAATTCCAATAATCAGGATTTTTCATATTATTTCATATTCTGATTTTTTTTGAAACTTTTTATATTTTTTTGCATTTTTGAATTTTTTGAATTTTTTGAGAATTCTGTGGCGCACCAGGCCAGGTGCGCCACAGAAATGTGAGAATTCGGTGGTGCACCAAGCCAGGTGCGCCACAGAAATAATTTTTGTGGCGAGAATTCTGTGGCGCACCCAGAAAACCTGGGTGCGCCACAGAATTGCCATTTGATGCGCCACTGATAGCCCTTTCTGTGGTAGTGGGGCGTGCACAAAGCCTTGGCATTGCGGCTCAAAATTAAAAGGGGAGAATCTTGTTGGTATTCACAGGTCTATGGTTTGGTGTATTCGGTGTTGTTTTACGGCTGCCTTCAGAAAAGTACAAGATTATGTCATGTAAGAAGAAAGGGCTTGAAGATCTCATAGATTTGTTCGTTTCTTTTAGTATTGTTTTTGTAATCGATATAATCGTGTACTCTTTGTTGGTTTAATATATATGAAAAAATTCAAAAAAAAACATACTCACACACTTCCTGAGCGCTGGGCTTTGCCGCATCCTTAGTTCCTTACATGCTCGTTTCCTCGCGCGTATATAAGAAGGGCAGGACAACGCGACAGAATTTGTTCGCTCAACCACCATTGATCCCTCTGTAGCGTAGAGATATAGAGAGCTTATTATGGCGGCGGAGGCTAAGGCAGCCACTGACGTGATGTCGTTGGTGGCGGAGGCGGCGCCGGTGACGGCCGAGCGGCCGGTCCAGTCAGACCTGGAGACGCACCTTGCAAAGCCCTGTGAGTGTCCAACTTCTTCGATTTGTCCCTTCATCTGTGTCGTGGTGGTGTCATGGCAGATGCCATAGAATGGCTTAAGTTGGGGGCTCGCTAGGACGTTGGGGGATCCGGGGAGGGTGTGCGCGCTCAAGAAGCACGCATGAAGAACAACGAAGAACACGCAAGAACAAGCAAGAACAAGCAAAACCAAGAACGACCAAAGCACACCAAGATGTACCCTGCTTCGGGGCCCTCTTGTGGAGGTAACACCTCTACTGCAGCACTAGCCTACTCTCTTTATATCTCAATGGTGACCAATACAAAGTGCTCCTTGAGCTGTATGAAGCAACAATGGTGAGAGCTCTAGGAGGAAGATGGAGCAAGGGGGGAAATGAGGCTTCTCCTTGTGTCATCCCTCGCCCTGGAGGATGTGCTGGTCTATTTATACACTAACCGGATTACCATTCTGCCCCTGGCCGGAGATGATAATGGCATGGACAAGAGGAACAGGACAAGCTCTGGCTACTGTCACTCAGTCCAGCTCATTGTCAGTCCAACGGCAGGTCTATCTTTTCCTCTTTGAGCTTAAGCCAGCGTAGCCCACCGGAGCCTAGGCCACTGCCCTTTCCCGAATTAGCCAAGTCAGCGCCTAGGGCCTAGCGACCCAGAAAATCCGTGGCTCGACCTGGCTGTCCTCTGAGCCTCGGGCAGGAGGCCCGCATGACCCGTGAACTTACTGACATTACTTGGCCTTTGTGCATTATCCAACATTGCCTTATGCCGGATCCTTCCTGACCAACCCGGCTAAATTAAGCCCGTATTCCTTCCTCTGATCCGGCAAAACTTTTTTCGGATCCCCTTCGGTCTCTCCTTGCACTTTAGCATGATTGAGAGCTAACTGACTTTCCCAAGTGATCCGTCCCAAGTGATCCGGCCCAAGAGATCCGGCTTGACTTTGATCCGGCCCCCTCTTTACAGCTCTTAACACCACCTCTTTGCCCTACCTGGGGGCAGCCCCCCGACAGTAGTCCCCGAAGCTGGTGCGGTCCTACAGCCTTGGCTGAAGGGCCGTAGCAGGTTAAAAACTAACGCCATTAACCGAATCCCATATTACACAATCTTGTCTCAGGTTTCCCGGGACACTTGGCAGGGAATCTCTGCGCAAAGCCCCGTAATCCGGGTCTGTGATTTGACATGCCACTGACAGCACATTATCCGGATCCACCAGGTACTTGAGTGCATTTGACTAAATGACCACGCCTCCTCGGTTTCTTCGTTGACCGGCGCACCCGATCCGGCGCGACCGCTTCCAATTCCGTAACCCACCATGTGCTTAAATGCACGGCCATAATTGCGACCACAGAGTTTCAGGCCACACTTGATCCGGCCACGCCCCGAAAACCGCGCGGTAGTGCGCCAGTTATCTGCGAGGGGCTATAAATAGGGGTGCGGAGGGTTTCTCTTCTTCTTCCCCGCACTCTCCACTCCGAAACCTCCATCAGCGCCATTGCCGCTGCTGCGACCTCGCCCATGCGATCTTGCCGTGCCGGAGACGTCGACAACGCCGGAGATCTCACACCAGAGCCGCGCATCGCGCCCTGCGTCGCCGTTTCCTCACCAGGCCCCTTCCTCGCCGCACTGCAACCGTGAGTTCTTCATCCCCAGCCATGCTTCCCTCAATCGAGTTCATCTTCCGCCATGAACTTGCGCTCGCTTTTTCTAGATTCACTAGCAAACGAGTCCATTGTCAAGCCTTAGTGCATTTCCCCGATCTTCTTTCCAGGTTTTGCACTAGATTGCCCTAGTTTCACTTGCAACCGCTTGGGCAGTTCCGCCATGCTATTGAGTTAGGATTTAGTTTCTATTTTACCACCGCGGTAGATCTTGCGGAACCCTAGATTCACATGAAAACTTGTTTGTAGTTATCATCCGAGTTACTTTTTCGAAACAACTAGATAACTCAAACCGGGATAACTTCTACCAAATCGCTTTACATCTGATTCGGTTACACCATTATCCGATTTCTTCTGGACTTAGAGATTCCGAATCTCCTAACTCGGCTATCTCCGATTTCTTGCAAGACTGATTCGGATATGCCGAAGCTGCCCCCCGGCAGTTGGGAGGGTTCCGATGTTACAAAAGATGACCTGGAATGGCTGCTGAGCACCCGGCATATAACACCTGAAGTTATATGCCGAAAACCGGGGAAGGAACTCGAATCGGTCACCCAACCGTGTGAACGCGTTGTGTTTCTAGCGCACTTCGAGCGTGGATTTGGACTCCCGGCGAGTGACTTCTTTCGGGGTTTCCTAGACTTCTTCGGCCTGCAGCCTCACCACCTTCCGGCTAACGCCTTTGTCTCCCTGTCGGCTTTTACCTCCTTTACCGAGGGATATCTCGGTCTCTGGCCGACTGTCCAAACCTGGGCGAAGTACTTCCACCTCCGGAAATAGACTATCCCGGGCAGTGACCCGAAGGTGATGACCGCTTGCGGTTCGGCTAGCATTACTCCGAGGACGGGCTCCATCTTTCCCCGGATCACTGGCCTGGATACTTGCAAGAAATGGCAAAGGTCCTTCTTCTACGTGAAGAGCGTCGAAGGCCATGATGCTCTCAACTTGCCCGAATTCAGGATCGAGCCCCCCACAGCCGAATTAAACTTCAGATATGATCCGGCTGACACTCTTGCGGAGCTTCAAATCATACATCAAACTCTGGAGGATTTTCTGAAGAAGGACCTGCTCTCGGACGATCTCCTCCAGACCTTCGTCTTTCGCCGGGTCAGTCCTCTTCAACAACGTGAGCACAAGATTTGCCAAATGAGTGGTCTGCTAGATCCTACCCGGATCAGCAAACATGACCTCACCAGAGCTTCCGTCAAGAGACGGGTAAACGCCATCGCCTACACCGAGATGTCGGACAAGTGGCGGTGGGGCGTGGAGCCGTTCCACCGAGATGCACTTCCACCACATGTTAGTTCACCATTCTCCGAATTAATCCAACTTCATCAAAATACCATCGGACTAATCCAGATTTGCCTTGACTCTACTGCAGCTGTTCGACCGCCAAATCACCGAAGATGGAGATCTCTCCACCAGAGTGTGGGGACCGGATCGCAGCCCGCTGCGCGAGGGCAAAGAGGATGCGGATACGGACGATTACTTGCCGATTCCGCGCACCAAGCCCATCCGCAAGGGTAAGCAACCACTATTTACAACATTTCCGACGATGAAGATGATGATTGCTGGATCCTAGATCCCATTGATGCTATTCCGATTTCATGGTCACCACCTTGTGTTCCAGCCAAACAGATGCTCAAGGGACATCTCGGAAACGCGCTGACGCGTCCGGATCAGATGCCCCCAAGCCAAGAGAATGAAGAAAGCTGCCTTCAAGCCGAATCGGCTCAAGCCCATGCCTACCACCAAGGGTAATATCAACTTAACTTCATTTGCTTTCTTCCTCTATTATCCGAGTCATCTTTATCCGAGTTAACTGTTTACTTTGCTCTATGCAGTGACGTCGTCGTCACCGAGCAAACTCATTCATCCATTCTTTCACCCATTCCTCCACTGGATACGGCCATGGAGAGCCAATCTCCTGAAAGGGCTGTCACTTCTCCCACGCGTGCCACAACTGCCAAGACTCCTTCGCCGACTCTCATTCCAGAGTCGGTTACTGACCTGGAGAACGAGGAGATCTCGGCTCCTACCCGAGATTCAACTTGGCCACGCCCTCTGAAGGAGTTGGAGAAGGAAAAAACTAAGACTTCGGCTAAGTCTTTGCTAAAGCCGGATCCTCGTCCTACCCCCAAGGCTCAAGCTCTGCTGAATCAAGAGCAGCAGAAGAAGAAAAAGCAGCAACAACAAACTTTCGAGAAGCAACAGGAAGTACTTAAACCACCACAACAAGCGTCCTTCCTAGAGAAAAAGAAGAAGGCCCTCCAGGATCAACCCCAGAACCAACTGAGGCAGCCAGATCCAGCCAAGACCCGGGCGCATCGCCTCTACCTAAGCCGACTCAGGCCGCCTCTGGCACGACTCCAACCACCTCGGATAAGTAGGTGGTTGCTAGCAAGCAGGTTTCCGCCACTCCATCAGCGACTCGGGTGCATGATCAACTCTCTGAGATGATCACTCGCGCCCGACTTAGTGGCCAGGTCCTGCCGAATCTCCGCACTCCGAGCGGCGACAACCTCGGCTCCGCAGAGCAATTCGTTAAAGCCTGGAATGCTGCGGACCTTGCCGAAGGCTCCTCTACTTCAGCGTCGCCACATCCGGCTGGCCCTAGCCGGATGTTTCAATCTCTACACTCTGTGCAGGCCTCGGTCGTTGAAGCTAACCGGGTCTCGAGGTAACTTTGCCGAATCCTGCTTTTATTTCATCATGATCAATCTGCACTATTCCCAGTCCCCGAGATTCAGGTCGAACGACTGATACTCCTCCGAGTAAGAAAGTCATTCGGCGTGAATCTCTAAAAACTTGATCATGAATTTTTAATAGTCTCGGGTGCCAGTCCCCGAGACTCTTTTTACGCCATTAACCTTTTCTCTTTCAGGAAACCACGACTGCTCGCAGCCGGATCTTTAAGCAGCTAGCCCTGCAACACCAGGCCCTCCAAACTTCCTTCGAGGCGCAAGGTGAGGAGATGAAAAAGAAAGAACAGGAGCACAAGCGCGCTTTAGGGAGGAAAAGTCAGAAGTGACTCGGCTCCAGAGGGAGCTTGACCGGGTTGGAAAAGTGAAGGCCAAGCTCAAGATAGACCGGGATACGCTGCAGAGTGAGAAAGACTCGATCCAGAAGGAGCGAGATGCTTTCAAAGCCGGGCTTGCGAAGCGGGCCGAATTGGACAAGAAAATCCAAACGGTCGTTGCAGATGCTGAAGCCGAAGCTAAAGCGGCGAAAGATGATCTGGCTGCTCACAAGGCGGTCAGCGCGAAATGGCTGGCTGATCTTGCTAGCCTCAATGAAGACATGGACCGTAAGTTTGCCGAATCTCCTCTTTCTCCTCTGCTCTTATCCGACACATAATTTTGTGTTCCCTCTCGTTTAATTCGGTGTCAGCTTATCTGTATGTAGGAGAGTTTACCAGCATCCGGCTTCAAGCCGCCAAAGCTGTGAGAGATGCCCGAGCTGAGAGAGCTAAGTTAACTGGGCTCCCCTACCAGAGACGTGGGATATCGAAGATCACATTACTGCACTTAAAGCTCGGATTGCTCCTTTGAAGGAGTCCCACATTGATCTGTCAATGCAAGTCTCAAAGCTCACCGAGTCTTGTTTCCTGAAGCCCGGCAAGTCCGGTCTGCGGACGAGCTAATCAAAGACCTGGATCAGGCGAAGACCCGGTTAAAGCAGTGGAGATCTCGTCCGCCCGCGCTGGTGCTGACGCAACTTTGCTATTTATCATGTCTTGGTATGAGCTGATTGAGCTCGCAAAGTGCGCTCACTTCGCGAGGGTTCTTCATGGGCTACAGATCCGAACCGGATCAAGATCAAGATCCGAAGAAGCTGCCAACTTTATGGCCGAATTTGCAAACACAAAGCATCTTGATCTGGACGCTCCGGTCTACTCGGATGGGGAAGAAACTGAAGAAGAGGAATCGGACGATGCCTCCCTTGAAGAATACGCCGAGTCTGAGGGCGAGTCTGGTGATTCGGCTAACTCTGCCGAACAACCTCGTATCAAGTCCACCAAGGTGCCAGCTTCCGACTCGGCCAAGACTGCCGAACAATCTCCGGCCAAGACTTCCAAGACGCCAGCCACTGACTCGGCTGAGACTGCCGAAAAGCTTTAGTCAAGACCGCCAAGACTTCAGCTGATCCGGATGCTTCCGAGTCTGCCAAGCCTTCAAGCTCTCCGTCCAAGGTCATTCCTGCAAGTGAGGGTCTCTTTCAACCGAGGTTCCTCCAACATCCGAGTCATCCCTGCAACCGAGTCTCCTGCAACCATGGCTCCTTCTTCCTGAATTATCTTAATGAAAAACATTAAATCCCCGGTATGCCGGGAGCAGATGTAATATACAATTTAAGTTCTTCCGAGACTACTTTTATTTTGCTTAATGTGATCCGGACTAGGTTTATGTTGGATCATCTTAAACCGAGTCCCCGAGTCTGTTTTCTTGTTTACTATTTTTGCCGAATCTTTGCTCTTGTCTACCTTTTAGGTGTTGACAGTCGAGTCACAAGATAGGAATCATAGCATACAATACTTGAAACATGCGAGTTGTGGTTTAGAATCATCTAACATAAACAAAAAAGAAATAACAGGGGTTAGTAAACGACATGTGCCGAATCGGTTTTGGACCGAGTCCCCGAGTCCATTTTCATGTTTCCCATATTCCCCACCTCTGCTCTTGACTACCATTTTGGTGTTTGTCAGTCGAGTCACGAGATCAACAACACAGCATACATTACTTGAATTTTGGGACGAGGTTCAAAGCAATCCGACACATGAACGGTATGGACAAAACAGTAATAAAAAACACATGCATAAGGACGAGGCAGTCCCCGAGTCCAGACTCGGATTGCCGAAATTTCATTTATGATAAACTGAGATACATACATTGCGCCCCTTAAGAGTAAAAGGGTCGAAGCAGAGCTACATTCCAGGGTCGCTTGGTTTCTTCTCCGGGTCTGTCCAGGCCATCCTCCTTGGTTCCTGTGCATCTACAAGGTAGTACGAGTCATTGTGCATAGCCTTGCTCACAATGAATGGTCCCTCCCATGGAGGTGATAACTTGTGTCGGCCTTTGCTGCGCTGCACCAGCCTTAGTACTAGATCTCCCTCATGAAACACTCGAGGGCTGATTTCCGACTATGATAACGTCGGAGACCCTGCTGGTATACTGCTGTCCGAGATAGGGCCAATTCTCTTGCTTCCTCTAGCAGATCCACTGCATCTTCCCGGGCCTCTTTTGCCTCGGTTTCGGTATACATTGTCACCCTTGGTGCATCATATTCTATGTCAGTGGGTAGCACTGCTTCTGCCCCATATACCAGAAAAAATGGCGTATAGCCAGTTGACCGATTCGGCGTGGTCCTTAGACCCCATAGTACTGATGGTATCTCATCTATCCAGCACCCCGGAGTCTTTACCAGAGGTTCTATTAACCGGGCTTTTATCCCAGCTAATACCAAAGCATTTGATCTTTCCACCTGTCCATTGGACTCTGGGTGTGCCACTGAGGCTATGTCTAACCGGATCCCCTTATCCATGCAGAATCGGGCAAACTCTCCCACAGCAAAGTTCGTGCCATTATCCGAGATGATGCTATGGGGGTAACCGTATCTCAAAATGATTTCTTTCAGGAAAGTTACAGCCGAATGACCATCCACTTTCCGGATTGGTTTCACCTCTATCCACTTGGTGAACTTATCCACCATCACCAGCATATGTGTCATGTTACCTCTAGCCGGCTTGAATTCTCCCACCATATCCAAACACCACACAGCAAATGGCCAAGTGATAGGAATTGTTTTGAGCGCCGATGCGGGTAGGTGTGTCTGCTTGGCAAACCTTTGGCATCCTTCACATTTTCGGACTATGTCCTCTGCATCTGCATGAGCAGTGGGCCAGTAAAACCCATGCCGGAATACTTAGCCACCAGGGCTCTTGTACTGCAATGATGCCCACATTCTCCTTGATGTATCTCCAGGAGCATCTCCTTGCCCTCGGCTGGCTCCACGCAACGCTGTAGCACCTCGGTTGCACTCCTTTTGTATAACTCCTTGTTGATGATGGTGTAACCCTTGGACCTCCTCTGCACTCGCCTAGCTTCGGTTTCATCATTTGGCAAACTCCCCTCCGACATGAACTTCATGATTTCTTCAGCCCACTCCGGTACTGGATGCAAAGGGAATAAGTGCTCATCTATTTCCACTGGTTCGGCCGCCATTATTTCTTCTATCAGTCTCTGTCCATTCCCTAAGATTCGGTTAGCACCATCTTCCTCTCTTCTCCTCTTCCCTAAGATTTGGTTAGCATTCCCCGAGTCTCGGTGCGCAGTCCCCGAGTCTCGCCATGCAGTCCCCGGGTCTTCCCAAATGTACCCGACATCAACATTCATAGGAACAGCTTCAGATTCTTGCTTTGGGATAAAAATTGACTCGGAATCAGGCGAAGGCTTGATTGAAGGGATCCTTAGGTGATTCAAGGATATCCCGGGTGGGATTGCATCCCTAGACGACCCGAGCTTTGACAGGATATCAGCAGCTTCGTTCTCCAGCCGAGGTATGTGCTTGTACTCGCAGCCTTCAAAAAATCCTGAAATTTTCTGGACATGAAACGATATAGTGCCATATTGGCATCAAGGCATCCCAATTTCCAGAAGACTGCTGCACCACTAAATCTGAATCACCAAAACATTCTATCCGGCGGATGCCGATGTCCTTAGCCACATTAAGCCCATGGATCAGTGCCTCATATTCGGCCACATTGTTTGATGCTGAGAAATGAATCTGCAACACATATCGCAACTGATCTTGCTTCGGTGATGTGAGTACTATCCCAGCACCTAGTCCGATTTTGGTTTTGGAGCCATCAAAGTGCAACTTCCAGTAATTGTAATCCGGCTTGGGTGGCTCATACTGCATCTCGGCCCAGTCACAAAGGAAATCCGGTAAAGCCTGAGACTTGATAGCATCTCTTCTCTCATAATGCGGGGTGTAAGGAGACACTTCTATTGCCCATTTGGCAACTCGGCCAGTCGCATCTTTGCACCCAATGATCTCCGAGATTGGAGCTTCGCATACTACGGTGATCGGGTGCTCCTGGAAGTAATGTTTCAACTTCTTGGCCGCCAGGTATACACCATATGTCATCTTCTGGTAGTGAGGATAATTCTGCTTTGAGGTTGAGATCACCTCGCTTAAATAGTACACCGGTCTCTGCACGGATTTACCCTCCTCTTCTCGCTCTACCACTATCACCACACTTACGACCCGGTTAGTGGCCGCAATGTAAAGTAGCATTGGCTCATTCGGCAAAGGTGATGCCAAAATTGGTGCAGTGGACAACATCTTTTTTAATTCATTGAAAGCCGAGTCTGCCTGCGGGGTCCATGTGAACCCGGTGCTCTTTTTCATCAACTGATACAAGGGCAAGGCTTTTTCTCCTAGCCGACTCACAAACCGACTCAACGAGGCTAGACACCCGGTGAACTTTTGCACATCTTTTAGACATTTAGGCAATTTCATGTTTTCTATGGCTCGGATCTTAGCCGGATTCACCTCAATACCTCGGCTCGATACAAGGAAACCGAGCAACTTTCCAGCCGGGACACCAAAGGTGCATTTATCCGGATTCAATTTTAACCGATACTTTCTCAAGTTCACAAATGTTTCCTCGAGATCCTCGAGGAGAGTGCGTTTTTCTTTAGTTTTGATGACGATATCATCGACATACACTTGCACATTTTTGCCCATTTGAGAGTGTAAGCATTTCTGCATACATCTCTGATAAGTTGCACCGGCATTTCTCAAACCGAAACACATGACACGATAGCAATACGCCCCATACGGGGTAATAAAAGCAGTCTTTATTTGATCTTTGGGGTTCAGTGGTATCTGGTGAAAACCAGAGTACGCATCAATAAAAGACAACAACTCACACCCAGCAGTAGAATCGATCACTTGATCAATCCGAGGTAAAGGAAAGGATCCTTCGGGCACGCCTTGTTCAGGTTGGTGAAGTCGATGCACATGCGCCACACCTTGATCACCGCTGGTTCGTCCTTCTTCTTCTCTACCAGAACCGGATTGGATATCCAGTCTGGATGCAACACCTCCATAATGAATCCGGCTGCAAGTAGCTTAGCCAGCTCATCAAGCACCACTTTTCTTCGATCGTCTGAAAGACGACGAGTCGGTTGCCTCACCGGCTTCACATCCGGCCTGACAAATAAAGAGTGCTCTGCCAACTCCCTCGGAACACCAGGCAGGTCCTTAGCCGACCATGCAAAGATATCCCGATTCTCACGGAGGAAGTGACAGAGCGCGCTTTCCTATTTCTCGCCCAATCCGGCACCAATGATGGCCATGCGCTCCGGATTCTCCGGGTCAATGGGGATCTTCTTTGTCTCCTTGGGCACCTCAAATGTTGCACCTGCATCCGGATTGGTCATGCCAGCACGCCGAGCTGAGCTGACTTCGCCATCGCCACTACTTCATGCATCTTGCTCTTCTCAGCTTGGATCACCAACGACTCGGCTAAGGTGGAACCGACCGTGGCACACTGTATGGCCTTCTTGTAATCTCCCGCAACGGTGATGATACCATTCGGGCCAGGCATCTTCATCTTGAGGTAGGCCACATGAGTGGATATCATGAACTTGGCTAATGCCGGCCTGCCGAGCAGAGCATGGTATGGGCTCTCCAAGTCTACCACCTCGAATTCGAGACTCTCAAGTCGGTGATTGTCCTTGGTACCAAACAGCACATCTACCCAGATCTTACCCATTGGGGAACAAGACACCCGGGTACTATACCATGGAAGGTACAACTGCTCTGCTGCAACTGATTCGGCGAATAACCCAACTTGACCATTGTGTCCCGATACATGATGTTTATAGCACTGCCATTGTCAATCAAGACTCGACTGAATTCACATTAATCTTGGGTCCAACCAAAGTCGGATCCACCACCAGTGCATAGTTTCCTGGGCTTGGCATAACCCTGGGATTATCAGCCCTGCTCCAAGTGATCTCCTGCTCGGACCAGTTCAGGTATTTTGGGACTGCTGGTGTGACTGCATTCACCTCCTTCGCCCTTCGCAGCTGACTTTTCTTGTCAGTTGGCTCGGTCACAAAAACCACATAACTTTGATGAGCCTCCTTGTAATCATTTCCGGGGTATCCACCTTGCCGACTCGGACCAGCATTGTTGTTGTTGCCTCCCATATTTACCAGGTTAACCGGCTTTGTGGCTGCCGGCCTTGGAGCTCCTGCGTTCACCGGGGTTGCATTGGCTCCGGATAAAGGCGTATTCGGCCTGAAATTCGGTCTAGGAGCACCTCTCTGAGGTGGCCCTCTCTGACCTTCCGCCTGGATGCGATGATGCCAGCTACAATTCCGAGTTGAATGATTGGCCGGCTTGCGTGGGTCTGTTGTGTGATAACGGCAAGGCCCATCTATCATTGCCTCAAAAGTTAGAGGTGGACTCGGTCCATCCCACACTTTCTTTGCCCAGGCACCTTGATTCGGCCTCCAAGCTGGACCCTCATTTTTTGGTCTCTGGCTATCTCCAGGATGATCCATATTTACTGCAGCAACCTGATCTGAACCGTATCTATAATCCGGATCTCTCCTCTTATAACCGAACTCATGTCGGTCACTGGGCCTCAATGGTCCTGTTCGGTTGTTGACCGGTTGCCTCCTGCTTGTTCCCACCGCATCCAACGCTGGCTGCGTCGGATCGCCAAGAGCATATGTATCTGCTATCCGGATCATTTCCGCCAGGGTCTTTGGCATATCCCTCTGGAGCTTCTGCCAAAGCGGGGTGCCATGTCGGCAACCCTGCGCAAACCAAGAAATGGCCTGCTCCTCCACGACACCTTCACAAGAATTGCGAATGTTGCTCCACCGAGTCAAAAATTCTCGGTCTGTCTCCCGCTCTTCCTGCCTGCACGCAGACAAGAGCTGAGGTCGGTTTGGCCTCTTGTAAGTGCTGGAGAAGTTGCTGTAAAACGCCTGCTCCAAATCCATCCAAGAGTTGATACTACCCTCTGGTAAGTTATTCAGCCAAATCCGGGCTGGCCCTTCCAACATATGCGGGAGATACCGGACCGCCCATCGGCGATTGCCCCCCGCAATGTGCACCGAGGATACATAGTCTATCAGCCAATCCTGCGGCTTAGTGCTGCCGTTATACGGCTTTGTGATTCGGCCAAGCTGAAACAACGGCACGTTCGGCTCGTTCATGATCCGAGGCCCAAAGCATGGAGGACCTGGTGGGCCTTGCTCTTCCAGCTTCTCGGACTGGTAAATCCTATCCAACTTGAGACGCTGATCATCCGGATCCAATGTCCGAGGTCCCAGCCTGGATGCAAGTGCATTATCATACGTTTGGTATCCGGCTCGCGCCATAGCCGAATTACCATCATCATAGCGGTAGCCCGCCTGGCCACCACCTTGCTGCTGCGCTTGCACCATTACTTGCTGCTCCTGCCGGGGTTGATTCTGCCCAGGAGGACGAGGTGGTTGACCTCGGCCAGCCGAATTACCCCTTCCGGCTCCCGGATTGCCTTGACCGCCATTGTTTCTGCTCTGGCCACCTCTTCCTTGAGCAGCTAGCTGCTTGCCGGCATACTCAGCATCATAGGCCTGCAGCTGTTTGCTCTTGCCCGAATTCACGCTTTGGGCCCGGTCAACTCCGACATGCGGGGATGACGCTTGCCCCTTGGATTTCTGGCTAACAGCCTTAGCCGACACTACTACCCGAGAACCACCAGCGTCCGGATTAGCTTTCCGGTAAGCCTCATTCTGCCGGTTACACACATCAACCAGCTCATTGACCCTCTCTGCCTGCTTGCGCCAAGCATCCCCGGTTAATGTGGTCAACTCGGCTCGCGCTGCCGCTGCAGCCCTAAGATTCTTGGCCGGGGAGCTATACACCGGCTTGCCTGTACCCGATCTATGACTAGTAGCCTTACTCGAGCTCGATCTTGCGGCTCTAGCTAACTCGTCATTGAGGTCCTTACCCCTGTTACGCAAATCTGCTCTCTTGCGTGGGTGAGGCACTACCGGAGTGAAACCATCGGTGATACCATTGGCAGCATTATATTCTCTCATGTCTCTATCAAATGCTTGCCTAGACTCTACCACTAACCGGGCTTCTCTTTGCAACCTCAGGCGCTCTGCCTCTAACTCAGCTATAGTAAGCTCTACGTTTGCCCCAGGTGCCACTGGCCGAGCTAACTTTTCCAGGACATCCTCTAAGGGAGCCTCCCTACTTGACATGCCAAGTGGGCCAACCGGATCCGGTTTCTCCTTTGGGAACTTCGCCGTCCGAGCCGGCTTGTCAACCGGATCGGTTGGCGTGACCAGTACCTCGGGCATGCTATTGCCGGCATCTCCTTTGCCTGCTCCAGCACTTGGTCCGGTCATCATCACCTCCACGCTACTCCCGGGGCGAGCGCTACGCCGTCCGAGAGCTGCGCGGAAAGAAGGAGGGTCCTCGGCCACGAGCACCTGCGCCGGGTACTCGCGGACAAGCTCGGTGGTGACGTAGGTGAGGAAGCTGCCGAACTGGATGAAGCATCCATCCACAGGGAGTGGCCTTCCCGCGAAGCAGCCGGCGTTGTCGCTGATGAAGGTGAACCCGCCGTAGTTGCAGACGAGCCCGGACAGCACACGCACGCCGGAGCTGGTGACGGAACCCGTCCGGATGGAAACCCCAGCCAACGCCACTGCTTGCCCCACGGTGGGCGCCAACTGTCGTGGTGGTGTCACGGCAGATGCCATAGGATGGCTTAAGTTGGGGGCTCGCTAGGACGTTGGGGGATCCGGGGAGGGTGTGCGCGCTCAAGAAGCACGCATGAAGAACAACGAAGAACACGCAAGAACAAGCAAGAACGAGCAAAACCAAGAACAACCAAAGCACACCAAGATGTACCCTGCTTCGGGGCCCTCTTGTGGAGGTAACACCCCTACTGCAGCACTAGCCTACTCTCTTTATATCTCAATGATGACAAGTACAAAGTGCTCCTTGAGCTGTATGAAGCAACAATGGTGAGAGCTCTAGGAGGAAGATGGAGCAAGGGGGGAAATGAGGCTTCTCTTGTGTCGTCCCTCGCCCTGGAGGATGTGCTGGTCTATTTATACACTAACCGGATTACCATTCTGCCCCTGGCCGGAGATGATAATGGCATGGACAAGAGGAACAGGACAAGCTCTGGCTACTGTCACTCAGTCCAGCTCATTGTCAGTCCAACGGCAGGTCTATCTTTTCCTCTTTGAGCTTAAGCCAGCGTAGCCCACCGGAGCCTAGGCCACTGCCCTTTCCCGAATTAGCCGAGTCAGCGCCTAGGGCCTAGCGACCCGGAAAACCGTGGCTCGACCTGGCTGTCTTCTGAGCCTCGGGCAGGAGGCCTGCAGGACCCGTGAACTTACTGACATTACTTGGCCTTTGTGCATTATCCGACATTGCCTTATGCGGATCCTTCCTGACCAACCCGGCTAAATTAAGCCGGTATTCCTTTCTCTGATCCGGCAAACTTTGCCGGATCCCCTTCGGTCTCTCCTTGCACTTTAGCATGATTGAGAGCTAACTGACTTTCCCAAGTGATCCGGCCCAAGTGATCCGGCCCAAGAGATCCGGCTTGACCTTGATCCGGCCCCCTCTTTACAGCTCTTAACACCACCTCTTTGCCCTACCCGGGGGCAGTCCCCGACAATCTGCCTTCCCTATTATGTGATTTTCTCCAGCAAATCAAGACGTGGAACATGAATGTTAACATCTGTGCAGATTTGGCTCGAGCTCTGGTTGCGGTCGACGTCTACCATCCCGAAGGGAGCAAGGAGGGGCGCGAGCACGGGCAGAAGAGTGTGCTGCAGCAGCATGTGTCCTTCTTCGACCTGAATGGGGACGGCGTCGTCTATCCCTGGGAAACTTACGGAGGTAAGACACGCTGATCTGTAGAGCATGTCACACAGTGTTATCTCAAATATGACATGCAGTACTTGCCGATCGGCAGTTCATTGTTAATCCTTGCCTGAATTCCAGGATTAAGGGCACTGGGCTTCAACGTGATCGTGTCGTTTATCTTGGCCGTAGTAATAAATGTTGGTCTAAGCTACCCAACTCTGCCTGTAAGTACAACAAGGTTCGAATTAAGCTTGATAAACATCGTTCCCCGTGACAGTATCGAAGATGAGAATAACTTACTTTTAGACGGATAGAGAATAGCATGTTGTATCTTCTTTTCCTGAGCCTAAAGATCTTTTTCATCTGATCTTTCATTATCTCTAGACACAGAGCTGGATACCATCTCCTCTGTTCCCAGTCTACGTCAACAACATACACAGGGCTAAGCATGGCAGCGATACCTCAACTTATGACACCGGAGGGAAGGTAACTTAAAGCCATTCTAGCTCAGAACGTTGTCATATGATCTGCTAGTTACACGGCCGCCATGTGCCATTGTGAATGCTTAGGTTTATGCCGGTAAATTTTGAGAGCATCTTCAGCAAGAACGCCCACACGACGCCGGACAAGCTCACGTTTGGTGAGATTTGGAGGATGACTGAAGGCCAGAGGCTGGCGCTTGACTTACTTGGAAGGTGAACACTTCTGCAAGAGTAAATGGTACTGGCGGTCACACAACTCGTCCGCTATGTACACTTAAATCACACAACTGGAGAACATGATTTTTTTGGTCACACAACTGGATTTTTGGTGCACGCAGGTCACAAACCCCACATGTCAGTCCGTTTTCCGTTGCAGGAGTGCTGACGTGGACACGTAATTTTGCAGAAAACCCACTGTATTTTTGGACATTTCGCAAAAAAAACCCCTGTTATTGGACCCGAATTTGGGTTTTTTGCGAAATGTCCGAAAATACAGGGGGGTTTCTGCAAAATTACGTGTCCACGTCAGCACTCTTGCAACGGAAAACAGACTGACATGTGGGGTTTGTGACCAGCGTGCACCAAAATTCTAGTTGTGTCACCAAAAAAATCACGTTCTCCAGTTGTGTGACTTAAGTGCACATAGCGGACGAGTTGTGTGACCGCCAGTGCCATTTACTCCTTCTGCAACGCTGATCTCATTAATTAGACAATTTGCAAGCTTAGCTTTTGTTCCGCTTTCTCGGCAGAAATGGTTACATTATCGTGTGTGTTAATTCAGGATTGCGAGTAAGGGGGAGTGGACATTGTTGTACGTGCTTGCGAAAGATGAGGATGGGTTCCTTTCGAGGGAGGCTGTTCGTGAAGTCTTCGATGGAAGCCTCTTTGAGTCCATTGCCCAACAGAGGAAGAAAGCACACGAGATGTAGTAAACCACACAACTATCCTTGAGGCGGTGTACGTACTTTGTGTATGTCTTAGAAATAAGACTAGGTATCTGAGCGCGGCAATGCCGCGTGTGTGTTTTTGAATTTGTATTTGAAAATTGCGGTGCTGTAAAGTTGTTTAAGTTTGGAAATAATTGAAATTGAAAATGATTTCGTTGTGAAAATGGTTGGATCTTTGAGGTTGCTTAAATTTGAAAATTATTATAATTCAATTTTAAATGTGTTTTTTTACGTGGAAATATTCTTAAATAGTTGAAATGGTTATATATGTTTGTATTTTGTTGTAATATTTGTTTGCATTTTAAAATTGGAGGATGTAAAGCATGTGATCGTTTGTCGAAGTCAATTTATAATTATAGGAATTTCATTTTTTTTTGCAAATATTCTTTATTTTAGGGAGGCTAAATGTCATAAATATTTATTTTTACTTCATAATTAGAGAGAATGTAATATGTGAGACAATATGTGAGTGAAATGTGTTGCGTGTAATTTATTTCTGTGAGAATTATGATATATCTAATTGTAGAGGAGGCAATTTGCCATATTGTTTATTTTCAGATATTTAGAAAATTGGAATGTTTGGATATATTTTAAGTATACCGTAAGCATTTGTTTCGATTACGTACTTAACGTTAATGAAATGTGTGAGATATATTTTAGAGTGCTTTTAATTTTCTAGCGTTTTGGAATATTCAAATGTTTTTCATTTATTTAGATATTTATTTCGAATGCTTTATTTTTTTAAGGGAAATACTTTCAAATTGTTAGTATTATTTTTAATTTTATTTTTTTTAGTACTTTTACATATTGTACAGTATTGTTAAGTGTTTAGCAAATTAAAACTGTTAAATATTTTACTGAAATATATTATTATGAATTCTAGGTTTGAAAGTACTTTTTTTATTGTTATCTTGAGTTGTAGTCTGGAACGTATAAATTTTTTAAGTTTTAACATTTTTTTTCAACTGCTATTTTGAATTATAGATTGGAAGGTATGGTATTTTTTTGAATTTTAGAATTTTTTGTGTGTGGAAAATTTCATAATTTTCAGTTATTTACAAATTTAGAGAAATTTAGTATGTTGTTTATATTACTACAGATATAATTTTTTAAATTGTATTATTGTTTGTATTTTTTTTTGAGTTATAGATTTTAATTTGAATAAATTGGTAGGTTCTACTTTTTTATATATCTTTTTTTAACATATTGTAGAGTAGTGTTAAATTTTTAGCATATTATTTTATACTGTAGTGGAAAAGTTGACTAATTATTTGAAATTGCTCTTTTGAGTTTTACTTTTTTTTTGAATTTTGTGTAAGTTGATTTTGATTTCTATTTAAATTTGGTATGAAATGTGTAGGTATAGTTGTAATTCAATTTTTGAAATGTGGGCATTCAAAAAATGTGGAAGTTTGGAAATGATTTAAATTTAGGACGAAATATGTTTTACGAAAGGTCAGTTAGGGGAAAATATCAAAATTGGAAAGTTATGAAGATTCTTTTTTTTTATGTTCATGGCTTTTAAAATTTTGGAATCCTTAAATTCTATTATGGTTTCTGTAAAATTTATGGTTCTAAATATTTTTGGGAAGTTTTTACGTGTGGAAATTGAAATAATCTGGAAAAGATCATTAAGTTTTTCAAATTGTTATTTTGTTTTTAACATTCTTTATGAAATTGGTTTCAATTGGTTTTGAATTCTATTTGGAAAGTTATAAAAATGTCTTGCAATTATTTTTCTTCTTTTTGATTGTTATTGCAATGTTGTTTTGTTGCAAAGCAAAAGGAAAGCAAAAAAAACGAAAGAAAACAAATATAAAGCTGGGATTAAATGGAGGTGAAGAGTTATTTTCATATTTTTTGTATTTGTTATTCTAGTTATTTTAATTAAGTAAGAATTATGGTTGTTTTAGGATGCATGGAAATGTGTTAGGTGTGAAGATTTAAATTGTCTTGAAATGTAGTTTTTTTTATTACAGTTTTGAAGATATGAATTTAACAATTTTCATGTATTTTGAATTATAGTTTGAAAGATATGAATCTAACAATTCTGCATGTATTGAAATGTCTTAGCCGTAAAGATTATATTTTTCTGATTTTTTTGCTATTTTAGTTGTTTTAGATCAATTTAATTGGAGGTGAGATGTCATTTCCACAAATCTTAAATTTAACATTTCAGTTTTTGTAAATTAAACATGTATTCAAGTTGGTTACTCATGCATGAAATGCAATAGTTGTAAAAGGTTTATTTTTCTGCAAATTTTGATATGTTGTTTGAATTATTCTGAATTACAGATCAAAAGATACAAATTTTACAATTTTTAGTTTTTTTGGTAATTAATAAATATCTGGCAGGTGGGTCCCACAGTTTATGGTTTTAATATTTTCTGAAATCATTTACGTAAATGAAAAAAGGCTGACAGGTGGGCCCGCGGTGACGCTGCTGACGTCACGAGCCAGTGGAGACGCGGCCGTGCTGCTCCGCCGCTGTGCTCCGCCGCGCTCGAGCAGCTGCGCGCTCACGCGGGACTGGGAGCGTGTGGATCTGCGCGAGGACGTCGAGGCGAGGCGGACGGGCGGCGCGTCAAGCCAAATGGTCGCCGGAATCTCCGGCGGGGACCATTTTTGCGGCGGCGGAGCTGGAGATGAGCCGCGGTGATTCGGCGGCAATTCCGGGCGATTCCGGCCGTCCCGGCGCGCGTCTGTGGGCGAGGAGGGAGAAGGCGCTACGTCGCATCTCATTGTGGCCTTCGATCTGGCCGGAGAGGCGCGAAGCGGCGGGGAGAGGCGTCGGCGGCGCCGCCGAGCTTCGGCCGCGCGCGAGGAAAGAGGAAGAGGAGGAACCGTGTGGCGATGACAATTTTACACGGAGGTCCATCAGTTGTTCGAAAATTACAAAACGATCCTTTGCGGGCGTTTTTTTGCAAAACGGCGCGCTGGAGTCGACGTGTCATGCGCTGATTGGTAGAAACTACCCTGCTACAGTAATACTGTAGCATGGCGTGATCTGGGCCGCACGTAGAGACGATCTGACGGCTGAAAGTGGACCACGTTTAGAAGACGACGTGGACAGCGGGACTGGCCGCGATTCTGACGTAGTTTTATATATAGGGGAATGATTGAAGTTGTGCTGCTGTGTGCTCTGAATTGTAATGTCAAGACTAGATCATGATGTCGTGTCGGTCTATTTTACGAAAGAAATTTCCGTAATATAATATATCAAGCTGGGTGTCGTTACCCCTCGATATTTTCGTTTCGGTAGGCGTTTCAAAATGGGGCGATTAAATATTGTGTCTCGCTATCTCCTCCCTCGATAGCTTCTAGTCCGCCACCCCTCTCTTTAATTTCTCTGTGCGTGGAAAAGAGATTGTTCATGTTGGTGTGAAACCATTTCTGCATGATTTGCATGTCCCTTCTTCTCCCTCGCGGCTCCTTCTCCCTTTTATACTGATGCATTCTTCTCATCTCTGCCTCCCTAGATATCGAGTGGCGACGTGACATGGAGTGGTCATCGGGGAGACGGCATGCACTACTAGGAAATAGGCCATCTGTGGCGCACCCATTTTGGCTTTCTGTGGCGCATGGTGGGTGCGCCACAGATATCTCGCCACTAAATTTTAATTCTGTGGCGCATCCGGGGGTGCGCCACAGAAAGACCAAGTTTCTGTGGTGGACCCACCCCAATGCGCCACAAAATTATTTCAGTGGCGCATCAGTTGTCCATGCGCCATAGAATTACATGCGCCACAGAAAAAAAGAAACATGCGCCACGGAATACATTACAGGTATTCTCGATTTGTTGCTGCCTGCTGTATAAATACAGGTATTATATAGGAAATACAGGTATATATACAGGATTTATACCGATATAATATAAACAATAATATATTTAACACGGTATATGAAAACAGACACATTAGTATGTCATCACATTACTTAGAGCCCGAGATACATACATATAGTGACAAATGCCGAATTTTTACATAATTCTTGATACAAAAGTTCATCATTTCACACATTACAAATGAAGTGGTCACCGTCTAAACTAGGATCAAATAGAGTACACAGCGGCGATGATGGTGAGCAAGAGCGGGAGCACGATCATGGAGCCTTCTTCTTCATCGTCGCCGGGAACGGTTTATACACATCTCCTTCGTCATCCACGTCCTGGTGTCATTCTGCATAGCTAGGCGTTCTTCGATCTCTCTCTGATGCAACGCTGGAGATGGATTGGGATATATATTGGTTAATAATATAAATAGAGTATGATTTATTCATCTAAGTGGATAAGTCTATAATAAAGAAAATAAAGAAGCACTTCTTGCGAGTGAGGCAAAGCTTTCTGGTGCTGTAGAAGGACCCCCCCCCCTCTTGTGCTGACATCTTCGATGATGATTTGCGATAACTGCATCTAGATGCGATGGAAGTCTTCTCTAAGCTCAGAATCGATGATTTTCCCCGCAGATTTGGTCCATTCTCGGAGACTAGATGGCATCCTTGTTTTCTCTGTATCCCGGACAAGCCCTTTAATGTGATGGAGGACGTAGAAGGCCTCCTTCATGCTGCCAGGCTTCTGCTTGATGCAGTGGAACTCGGTCCCATTCCTGAACCGGTGTTTGTTGTCATTCGTGAGACATTCCCCCTTCTTTTCTTTTTCGAAGTGGCCTCCCTTTTGGGCGTAACCCTCGAGAGCGTCATCGAGAACACCTTTTTATTCTGGTGTAGTGTTTCTTCCTGCTCAAACTCGCCGAGTCGAAATAAGTGGCAATGGACCACCTCGGGCTTAGGACGATGAGTGTGCAGTATTTGTCCCTAGTCAACACAATTGAAACAGAATGTTGGAAAGGATCAACAATGGAAGAAATCTATAAGAAAGCATAAGATATGACGGCGGCGAGCGGATGTGTACTTACTCGGGAAACAAAGGCACAAGAAGGATGTTCTTCGTCTTGTTGGTCAGCATGAACCTCTGGAGGTACTCCGTGGCCATGGTCTGTGTCCTTGATTTTTCCACCAGCTGGCTGTGACGCATGTAGTAGGGATCCGCTACCGCGACGTACGGGGTATTATCTCTCCTGATCTTCATCGCCATATTGAGCGCGTATAGGCGGACCAAGTTATAGTCCAGCCGTTTAGAGTGAAACAGATTGAAGACGTCCTCGTATGCTATGAAGAACAGATCCGTGGGGGCTTCATGGACGAAGTCTGAGTCCTTTGGCACCTGGACCGTGAACACCGGGTAATTTGGATTCTCGTCTTTAAGAAGGATGCCCTCTAGCGTCAAGATAGATTGATGCAAAGAGTGCATGGGTCCTTCTACGAGGCGGAGCAGCTCCGGAGGCACGGGGTGATACCATGTCTTCTTGACACCGGATAATCTTAGGAGCTGGCTGGCTCACAGAGGCGCCTGGCCTACTTCTCTTCCTGTGCTTCTTCTTCTTCATCTCTGGGAATGCTGGGGGTGCTAACCCCTCGCAAACCGTCTTCTTCAGTGTGCCAGGGCTGAAAACGTTAGCCGGTTTGTCTTGATCGCCGGCCTCCGGAGGCGTGTCTTGAGATAAACACTGAAAGATCAGGCGCTGCGTGCATGTAGTGGGACGACCAAGTGGATCGCCGTGAGCGCGGAAGGGTTCCTCATCCACAGGAGGCATGTACAAATCTTTGTTGGCGCCAGTGTTGAGAAAGCCATCGATGTCGAGATTATCCTCATCATCGTCGATGTTGTCACCAAGTTGAGGTGCAACGTCGTTGGCTTTGGACGGCCGTTGCGGTACAGACGTTCCCAACAGTTTTTGGTGGCGGCTGGTGGTGGCGACGACCGCCGGTTCCTTCTGGGTGGCGGCGACGGCTGCTTGTGGCGTCGGTTCCTTTCCAAAAAAAATTTGTGGCGGCTTCGAGGGCCGAACGATCGGGGCCTCGAGGTGGCGCCGGTGGTGCTCCTCAACCCCTGAAGACCCTCCCAAGACGAATTTGGGTCTTTGGCCATTCCATGAGCCACTTGACGCAATCTCCAAGGACCATGTGGTCCTCCTCGGCTCCCGGAGGTTGCATGGGGGGTCGATGTCACGAAAATCGGGCACTACCATAGTCAACCTGACCTTCATCACGGCCTCGCTCATTTTAGTGTGGTGCATATCGCGGCTCAATGGTTGTATGACAGTGCCCTGAGCAACTTCCTTCAACTCGCCGCCGGCCCCCACCCTATGCAGGAGTATGCAAGGCATGTCCTGAGTCAACACATGTTGGGCATCATGAGATGGCAGTCATCAAAGGCATAGTTATAGAAGATGTCGCGGACTAACTATTTAGTTTACCTTGGTGATGGCGTTGAGCTCGGCTAATGTCGAGACAAGGGCGCCGGTGCCGGCGGCCGGCCTATCTTTCACCGCCGCCACCGGCAGCGCCTCGGTATCTTTTAGGGTAGGGGGCGTCGGTGGGACCAAAAGGAGCGGCGGCTGCGCCGCGGTGTTGGGCAGCGGGGTCACTAGGTCCGACGACACGTTATTGCTAGAGTTGTTGCCGGCATAGCTGGGCACGTGTATCGGCCCCTGTTGACCTGCCGCATTCCAAGCAGCTAACCCCTCCATCAACCGAGGGGGTAAGATTGCCCGGAGCTTCTCCTCCACTAACTTGTCCACCGTGCTGGAGTCCACTTTTTCTGCTGTAGTGACTCCACCTGCTTCCTTAGCTCCACAACCTCGGCTTTATCCCTAGTCGGCTTCCTCCTCTCCTTTCTCATCTCGGTGTCCGTGCTGTAGTACTGGAGGAACTTCATGCTCGTGCCAAAGCCGGACACACAGCCAGCTGACGTCGGCGGCGCCGACTTATCCCTTTTCGTGTAAACGTTCGTCGCCCTATTGAAAGTCGTGTCCCACGGCTCCGTCAACCCCTGGGACGACGGGCTGGCCTCAGCGTCAGCCTTCAACTCGTCCTCTTGCAGACAAAGGAAATTAAGGTGAACCCATGTAGAAATATGGCTTCGTTATCTAATTAGGTCAACGCAATGAACTTTGAGATATCCGCGGTAATTAAATTCCTTACAAGCACTTTCTCGAATGCCCTCACATCGTCATCGTCAGTAACGAATTCCCCCGTCACCTTGTTCAGATAGTAGCGGGACCGGACAAAGTTCCTAACCAGCTCGTCCGTGATTTTATGCCACGGATTTTCTTTTCCCAGACGTGCAATCTCGGCATCCTCCTTGTCTCAAATGGGTTGTTTTCCTCGGTAACCGCCGCTTCCCAAATGGTGGTTACCTATGTTCAGGTCCCGCATTTGCTTCCCCCACTTGGTCCATTTTTTAGCCTCGTCGGATTTTAAGGACAACTTGAATGACTTGAACTCTTCTTCGTTGAGCATCGGCTCTTTGACACTTATCTTCTCCCAGCTGTCACCCTTATCAATCTTCTTCTTCACCCAGAATTTCCAGCTGCTCAAGGCGGTGCTCATCTTCGTGATGGCTAAACTGTCCACCTTTTTGTTGAACGGCTGCGGGAACGTGTATCGTTGGTGAAGCTTCTTGAGGAAGTTTTCGACCAAAGGCTCATTGGCCTTGCTTCTGAGGTCCTTCGTGTTGATCGACATGCTTTCCCGGAGGATGCACCCTAGTTGCATGACGTACCCTTTGGCAAGCTCCTTAGGCTCCACTGGTTGGCCACTTGGCATGACCTCAGTGAACACGTCTGTGACGTTGGCGAGCGCTTGCGGTGTCCGATCCCTCCTTTGCTTCTTCTGCTTCTGAACGGTCGGGTTGCTGCCACCACCACCATCCGTGTGGTCGCAACTATTGGTGGTGGTGGTGTCATCCTCATGGCCGCCACTGGCAGCTCCATCGGTGGTTTCGGCGTCGTCCTCCCGACCCTCTTGCTCATCGTCGGCACGGTCGCCACCACTAGCAGCTTCGGCGGCCTCCACCTCCTCCAACTCCTGGGACAGCTCCCAGAACGACTTGTTGGCATCTCTAGCTTCATCTTCGACGCTCATGTGGAGCTTAGAGGGGCCGGTCGACATGTTTGCACTGCATTAAAAAGAGGCAAAAAGTTAGTACAACAAATATAAGAAAAAAATCACTTAATTAAGAACTAAGATACCCCGGCCCATGCATTAGTCGCAATACCCCATATGTCCTATTTTTAGCAAAGTCATGCTAAAATTCATGAAAAATTTCGGCATGACCTTTGCTAAAAAAAGGGACATATGGAGTACCCGAATTTGCCGGAACGGAAGTTAATCGACGTTCCGGCAATCTCAAGGGCCTCATGGGTACCTGCATAGATTTCACAAATCATGTTGGCCGGCATCGCCGGCCGGCCAACAACATCACATCAACACATCCACATCTCCAGCTGGCATCTCCGGCCGGCAACAAACACAGTACCACATCTCACATACATGACAAACACAATACCACATCCACATCTCACACACATACACGGCATCACCACATCCACATCTCACTTGAAATCACCCGGAGGTTCTTCTAAGTTTCCTGCATACGGCAAAATAATGCATTAGTTAATTAAAAATGCATCTTCAAGACAGTTAATTAAAAATGCATCTTCAAGACAGTTAAAAATGCATCTTCATGATAAATCTCAAAAAAGGCCATCTAATATATTTATCTCGTTGAAACTTCAAAAAGGCCATCTAATATTGGTTCACTAACTAATATGAGCATATGAAGGTTTGACTCGACAAATACTACTCTGCTGCTTCCAGTTTTCAGAATATAGAGTAGCTACATTCGGAGATGCATGGAAGCAAGAATGCTCATGGGAATTAATCGAATCCTTTTGTATTAGAACATATGCATCACATACAAGCTAGGAAAGAACAAACCTTCAATTTAGATGAAGGGTAACATCTCACAAACATGCATCCCACAAACACATCATACACAAACATTTCATTCACATCCCACAAACTTGTGAATAAATTAATTTGCTTCTAAATTTTTTGAGAAAAATCCACACATGCTTATGGTCATGTGTAACCTAGATATGAAAAAAAAACATCTTTCCAACTCAAATTTCTAGGTTTCAAACCATAAAAACAGTTCTGGACTTTTTTCAAATTCACTAAAAACAGTAAAGTAAACTAACCTAAAACAGTAAACTAAAGTAACCAAACTAACCTACACTAATTTGAACTAAATTACACTAAGTAGAACCAAATTTGAATCTAAAATTTTGGTTTGGTCATTTCCACAATCACCTAGAGTGCATACTAGAATAGAGAGGAGGGAGGAGGAAGAAGATGTGGGGAGGCAGGGTCAGGGCTCACCTCGTCCTGAACCGGCGGAGCGGGGAGGCAGGGTCGGAGGCGGAGCGGTCGATGGCGAGCTCGACCGCGAGGGTGGCCACAGCGAGGAGCCCGAGCGGGGCGGATCGAGCACGGGCGCGTGGTGGGTGGCGGCCGGTGCGGGTGGCGGTGGAGGTCCTAGGCGCGTCGAGGCCGTCGACGGCGGGGCAGGTCGAGCGCGGCGCGGGTCCGGCGGTCGCGGCGGCAAGTTGGGGCGAGGGGGAGTTGGGCGCGTGGTACTTGGTCAATTTTGGAAGAGTGAGGCCGGCGCGGGGGCGGGCCCACATGTAAGTGGGGGCAATCGCTTTCTGTGGCGCATCCGTGCTGGGATGCGCCACAGAATTCTGTGATTCTGTGGCGCATCCGTGGTGGGATGCGCCTCAGAATTCCGTGGCTGGATCAGACACATTTTTATTCTTTAAAAAAGTTATATTTAAAGAAAGAACACACACACATTTTAAAGAAAAGAATATACATATTTTTAGACCATTATTTTATTCATGATATACATATATATGCTTGTCTCACACACACATAAAATAATACACAAAAAAAGTCTTCTTCGTCCCGGTTCCGAGCTAGCTAGCTTCTCTTCTTTCCCTTGTTCGCGGTTGAATACTTTAGGCCGGGCACCTTGAGATCTCTTCGCGTGAACGGACAACCTTTAGTAGGTAGGGAGGTCTTCCTTCTTTCTTTACTAGTAGTAGGCATGTCGAAGTACTTGTCGAATTCCTCCTCGATCTTCGGATCGCCGTTCTTGTCCAAGTCTTCTTTGTTGGCGTCTCCTTCTATTCCGATGATGCTCCTCTTGCCCCTCCTCACGACAACACGGCTAGGCTTTGACGGGTCGGTAATGAAGAAGCATTGCTCAACTTGGCTAGCGAGTACCCATGGCTCATTTTTCGCGGAGGCGTTCTTCGATTTGGCATCGGGTATTACCATGGTGGTGAAATACTGGCCTTCTTTAACGACATCCTTGGCCCATCTAACACGGAACATTGGCACCGACTCTCCACAGTAGTTGAGCTCCCATATCTCCTCGATCCTTCCGAAAAATCTTGACTTGACAGTAGCCTCGTCATCGCCGTAGGATAGCATAGTTACTCCTGAGTTTTGATATTCGCTATTCCTGTCCTTTTCCTCGGTGCAGAATCTGAAACCGCTAATGTCGTACGACTGATAGGTCCTTACGTTGTGCCCGGGGCCCTGTGATAAGGAGAATATGAGTTTTTCATCTTCCGTAGATGGCGTTATGCTCTCTGCTTGAACCAGTTGCCTTTTCTTGAACCAACGCGTGAAGCTGGAGTTGTGCTCTCTGGTTACGTCTCCCTTCTTCCTCGGCCGGCCCAGGTCGATGTAATTCTGCTCGATTAAGCTTTTGTGCTCTTCCACCCAAGGTTCGACCAATTGTAAGTGTTGTAGCGTGACCCAGTGAGCCCTGTAAAAGTCGTCTTTTCGACCATGAATGCCGACAAAGAGTGAGCGGTAGCCCTCGCGGTGACCAAATCCATCGAGCCTGCCGAGGTGCTTCCTGGTGGGCAGACCAACATCCTGGTTCTGGTGCTTAGATAATTCTGGCAGAAGGAGATGCACTCGTAGGTTAGAAAGCCCTTGGCCATGCTTGCGTCTGGACGGGCCCTGTTGCGAACGTATCCTTTCATGACACCGTTCTGCCTTTCGAACGGCATCATGTAGTGCAGGAACGTCGGCCGAGCTGCCTGATGTCATCAACGACATGGAGAAGGAGATGCACGCAGATATCAAAGAATGCGGGCGGGAAGTAAATCTCGAGCTCGCATAGTATCAGCACGATCTCTTCCTGTAGCCTGTCGAGCTGCTTCACGCCGATCGACTTCCTGTTGATGACATCGAAAAAGTTGCAAAGGCCAAGCAGCGTATCACGGACGTGCTCGTCCATTATCCCTCGGATCGCAATGGGAAGTATCTGCGTCATCAGCACGTGACAATCGTGAGACTTCATCCCGCTGAACCTCTTCTTCGTTGCGTCCAGATATCTGCTTATCTTCCCCGCGTAACCGTGAGGAAATTTGACTCCTAGGAGGCACCTGTAAAACTGCTCGAGCTCCTCCGGACTCATAGTGAAGCAGGCAGCGGGAAGCACCACCGCGTTCTTCTTTACCCTTTTGCGGCGACCTTGAGTCCCTTCCGTATGATCATCATCATCATCATCGTCATCACTATCGGGGCCTGAAGATCTTCCCTGATGCCAAGCCATTTCAGATCGTATCTTGCTCTCGTCCCATCCTTGGTCGTTTCCGACATGTTGGAAAGAGTGCCAAGCAGACTCTCGGTAACATTCTTCGTAATGTGCATTACATCGAGGCTATGGGGCGTGTCGAGGACCTTCCAGTACTCCAAGTCGTGGAAAACAGACCTCGCTTTCCATACACCCAGCAGCGGATCTACCCTCGGTCGCTTCTTTCCCAGCGTAGGGCACTCCTTCCAATTTTTCAAAAGCTCGTCGATTTCTGTGCCGCTCCTCGGGCGCGGGGCTCTTTCGAGCTCGTCTTTACCATTGAACAGGTCACCGCATTTCCTCCACGGGTGATCCATGCGAAGCCACCTTCGAGCCCCTGGGAACACGGTTTTCGAAGACCCGAGATCCCTTGGTAGCTGGAGATGTGGGGTCTCATCCATGCACCTGACACATGCGCAGAATCCGTGGCCTACCTGGGCCGATACATATGAGCAACCAGGATAGTCCTGCACCGTCGTGAGCAACGCGGCTCTCATGTCGAAATAATCTCTAGTGTAGGCATCCCACGTACGGGCTGGCGTCTCCCACAACGTGGCTAACTCCTCTTTCAACAGCCGAGATACAGATGTATGTCGATACCTGGTTGTTTTGGCCCCTGAATGAGAATACTCATGTGTATGTACCTTTGCTTCGTGCACAGCCACGGGGGAAGGTTGTAAGGCCATACAAACACGGGCCAGGTGCTATGCGTGCTACTCTGGTTGCCGAACGGATTGAGTCCATCGGTGCTCATACCCAGCCTGACGTTCCTTGCGTCGCCTCCAAAATTTTCGAAGGCGATGTCCAATGCTTCCCACTGGCTAGCGTCTGAAGGGTGTGTCAGGATCCTGCCCTTCTCCGGATCTTCTTCGGGCTTCTCCCTTTCCGCGTGCCATTGCATGAGCTTTGCTTCCTTAGGGTCCACGAAGTACCGCTGCAGACGGGGAGTGATAGGAAAGTACCATACCACTTTTCGAGGAACTTTCTTGTTCCCAGTACTCTTGTACCGTCCTTGGCCGCACACCGGACATGTGGTTCTGTCCTTGTACTCGCCCAGATAAATTGCGCAATCATTGATGCAGGCGTGGTATTTAACGTGCGGTAGGTCTAGAGGGCACACGACTTTCTTGGCCTCCTCGATACTAGTTGGCAATGTGTTCCCCTCGGGAAGACGATCGTGCATGAATTGCATGTTCTTGCTGAAGCTCACGTCGTCCATTTGTTTTCTGACTTCATCTCCAGAGCATCAAGCGTTACTTGCAAGCGCGTATCCTGTGGCCGGCACCCAGGATACAACGGAGTCTTCCCGTCTATCTCCATTTGCGCCAGCTTGGCTTTCTCTCTGGCTGCAGCTCTGGCGTTGCTCGTCTCCTTGAGGAGCAGTTCTTGAACATGAGAGTCCCGCAAGGCCGACATTAGCGGGTTCTGCGTGTTCGCGTCTTCTACACCACCATCTACTCCTTCATCATGACCGTGTCCGCCGGCATCTCCTTCGTCATGATGATCTTGTCCGCCGACATCTCCTTCGTCATGATCATCTTGTCCGCCGACATCTCCTTCGTCATGATAACCATGTCCGGGAGACTCTTCGTCTTCTCGCCCGCCCTCGTCTTCATGCGCACCATTTGCTGTCGGCGCCTGGTTGAAGCCTAGCATGAAACCGCGCCTGAGCAGGTGATCCTCCAATTGTCCGGAATCAGGGTCGATCCAGCTCACGAGTTTGCATTTTCGACACGGACATCTTATCTGGCGCCTGTTGCACCGAATCATTTCCGCCTTCGCTTTTCCTTGTATCTACTGATTCGACCGGAGCTCATCATGATGACCATGGTTGCCTACGCGGTATACATAGAGCAGAAACGAGAAACGAGAGTATGTAATTAGAACCGCAACATGCACACACACATACACACACATGCATGTTCGATGGAAAAATTCGGCATGACTTCTCCTAAAAGTAGGACATATGGGTGTGCAAAAATTTGCCGAAATGGAAATGAATCAACATTTCGGCAAACATCCATGCACCACGCCGGCGCAAGCAACAACAAAAATCAACAACATGCAAATATTCATGCACACCACACAAGCTTCATGTATAAACATCGTCTCGCCATCGTGCAAACCGCCCGCCGACAAGCGCTTCACCTACAACAAACATCCATACACACCGCCGGCCACACAAAACATGCATATGCATGTCCATCCAACAATACTCACCTAGTAGATTTGTTACCGAGACGTGACCGTGATCGATGAGAGAGTGTGTGGTGTTGGAGAGAAAATAGTGGAGAAAAAGAGATGTATTGGGAGAGGAGGAGAGTATATATGGAGGCTCCCCAAGCCCTCACCAATTATCTATCAAACAAAGTAGGTTTAACTAAAAAAATGGAGAAAAGTATGGGCAAAATGGGATGGGAGGGAGGAGGAAGACGAGCTAGGTGGGAGGAGGGAGAAGGTCACAATGGGGGTGGTAGGTAGGGGCTGCCACCTTTTTTAGATGTGAAAACTATTTCTGTGGCGCATGAAATCCCATGCGCCACAGAAATGTTGCTTTCTGTGGCGCATGGGTCTAGATGCGCCACAGAAACAAACATTTCTGTGGCGCATCTAGACACATGCGCCACAGAAAGTGCACCCACCCAATCATTGGGGTGGGGCCCACCATATTTCTGTGGCGCATGGAAATAGATGCGCCACAGAAATGATGATTTCTGTGGCGCATGTCTCATGCGCCACAGAAAAGGCACCGGAGCATCGAATCCAAACGTTGGTGGTGGAGCCCACAACATTTCTGTGGCGCATGTGTCTGCATGCGCCACAGAAAGGGCATATTCAGTGGCGCATGGGCAACGCATGCGCCACAGAAATCTGTGTCGCACCACCGCAGATGCGCCACTGATAAACTTATGTGGCGCACTGCTAAAAAGGTGCGCCACAAAAAGGAGATCCACCTATAGCTAGTTTCCTAGTAGTAGAGCTAGAGCCAGAGATGAACTCTTAGATAGAAGGCATGGCACCAGCCAATGGAGTTAATGTCACGGTGGAGGAAGAAGAGGTTCATTCCACGGTGGAGGGTGATCTTGCCGTTATGGACATCCATGCCGAGGTGGAGGGTGATCTCGCCAAAACAGAGGTACATGTTGAGGTGGAGGGTGATCTCACCATAGTGGTAATGCAAGAAGAGGTGGAGGGTAATATCGGTGTTGTGGAAGTCCGATCAGAGGTGATGACTTTGGCTGAGGTGGTGGAGCACCAAATGACTGTGGCCGAGGTGGAGGAGGAGCATATCGGTGCGCTGATGGGTCTGACCGAGGTGGAGGAGAAGCATATGGCCATGGTGATGGAAGTGGCCATGGTGGAAGAGGACCATGGCGTGTGTTCACTCTGCGAGGTTGTATGCATACAACCTTGTGTGTGCGATAATTGCAAAGTCGTTGGCAGCAAAAAATTGTTGAGCTTGTCGTGGATGCGGATTTTTGGTACCAAAAACTTGTTCGGCGATGCCCGTGTGTGGCATTTATGTTGTGCCTTTTGGCTATTATTGACATGATTGCATGCTTGGTTATTCGGTCAATGACAACAGCGTATGTTTGAGGTGTGGCCATCATCCCACTGATCATGTCGAAGATGAAGATGAAATCATGTTTGTATCGGACAGCATGCCGGAGAAAAATTAGAATATGTACGATTTGTAAAGAAAATGTCATGGCATATATATATGTCATGCAATGGACTATATTTATAGGGTCTCTCTAGGGCTTAGTCGACTGAGAATTAGCTTAATTCTCAGTCGACTGACGTCAGCAGAATTTGTGGAGGCGAATTTGTCCTGTTATGTGTGATGTCTGTCTTGTTGGGCTTGTGTGTGGTGTTCGGCTTGTTATGTGTGATGTTTATGTGTGATGTCTGTGTTGTTGGCCTTATGTGGGCCGTGTTATGTGGGTTGTGTTTTGTGTAGTTGTATATAGAAAAATGTCCAGTTAACAAATAAAGCCCAACTTGTGTATCAAGAAAGAATAACACAGCACAATTACACAAAACCCCCTGTGAATAAAGAAAGCACAAACAACTAGGTCCCGTTCACTGCTATCTGCTCCCAAATCGACAGACGCACCAAAAACCTTCTATTCTCTTCTCCTCTACTCTGGACGAAATCACTGCCTGCTCCCAGATCGATAGAAAGGAGAACTCTCCTTCCAGATCGACAGAAAGGAGAACTCTCCTCACAGAACGACGGAGGGACCCCAAATCCAACTCAATGAGAAAGAAAAGAACAGGCAGATAAAATCAATGGAGAAAGGGGAGGAGAAGATGGGGACAACAAATCAAGAAGCAAGGGCAAGTGTGGACGTTGGTACTTACCAGGGTGAGTGCTTCCAGACAGCTTTTCCCCTCCCCTCGGTCTGCATTTCATTGATCTCTTCAGTTTGCACTCCTGTTTCTTCAAGTTCTTGCATGATCTAGTGTGTGGAAAAAGCAAACATCAGTACTAAGTGTGTGTTAACAAAACAAATTGCAGGAAATCCATGGCAAGAAGAAAGCATCATTGGGACATAGGTACATATCCCTATCAACAAAACTGCTATAACACATATATACTGGATGCAAAACAGTGCTGCAAAATGAAGAATCATAATGGTACAAGTGGCATATATGCAGATACCAAAATGCACAGATCAGGGGGATCAATTTCGTACTGGACTCATGATGCAAGATACAGGATTCCATAGAACCTACCACAACAATCAGGTATGCAGTGAGAAAATTTAACAAAAAAGTTCAAAGTCTACTACTCGGGTCATGCTGAGACAATCAATTGATAACTGAAAAATTCTGCAGCCATCTTCAAGTGGAAACTTCAACCATCAGCAGCTAAATATGCAACAAGCTATAGTCCATGGTAGTATGCTAGACTTGCATAGCATAATCACAAGATATACCAGGTAAAACATCATATAAAACTCACCCTGATTCAAGAAAGAGGAAGCTTCTGTTGTACCTGCAATGAATTCTTCATACAGTATGTTGTAGATCAACCATTCAGTTGTTGTGCATGGAACAAAATATAAAAGAAAACTGTAATAACACATGCAAACAGATAACTGAGAATGCAAACAATACGATACTTTAGATTCTTATTACATTCATCCAGAAGTTCTACGGGAGTGAAATAGCATAATATGTCTGTAATAACGCACAGCGGTCTCGAATTTAGATAAGCAGACGACACGATAGACGCCCCAGGTACCCCAGACACAAGATAATCAGACGACACGATAGACACACTGGCTCGACTCAGTTGCCAACATAATCAAACGAAACCTGGAGGTTGTTGTCGTTCATCTTGTGGAACATGATGAGCAGCAACATTCCTTCGTCAAGATTGTGCCCAGCAGCAAACTCAGCCCAGCCACTCTTGAAATAGATCCTACCATCGGCGGTTGGCCGATACTTAGCTTCAGTACTGCCTTGTTGCTGGCCAAAGATAAGATATGATTTACCACTTCTTGGGACGTCTATCACTGACACAAGATGCTTTGGGATGCGCTGCGAACATAAGCAAGCAGAAAAAGAAAATCTGCTATAAGTATATAATACATTTGGGGACATGCTTTGTAAAATAGAAAGAAAAACGTGTACCAGTCCATTGTGCTTGATGTCAGTGTCAGTCACCCTGTGAATGAAGATTGCCCCCTGCCCTAGTCCACACATCATAACAACGTGGTTGATATTGTCGACCTCTGAGGGCTTCGGCTTCACTCCTTTAGTTATAACAACAGCTTTTGCAGACTCCTCAAAAACGAACACCATTGTTTTTACAGTTAGACCAACAATAGTTCACATGAAAAGGATCTATAGAATTATAAAACATACAGAAAATGATAGAAACATGCACATCACTATGATTGCATATCTTGTGCGTATTTTTCTTTTGGGATACCGTCCTGATCTTGAGGATACATAAGAAGATAATCTTTCTCAGGCACAAACTCTAGTGCGATAATGTCCAAACGCTCCATGTTATAGTCCTCCAGGAATTTGTTGTACTGGTCACCGTAAATCCTAGTCTTGTGCTCAAGTTTGTCGAGGTAGAATTGGTAGAACTCATTCTCTGGTGTTTTGACTCGCATGAAGTCAATCATTACAGAGTTGATAACCTTCCTCATGAAACAGGGCACATTCTGCGTGTTTAAGCAAGACATAACAAATTTCAGAAATCAATTACTCTTCTTGGTTACACAACAAGAAAAAATAACCGCCTGAAGCCATAGTGGCATATACCCTTAAGGGAGAATTGCTTCAAGTAAAACACATTTTAGAAAAAGAAGATTGGTTATGAGAACAAACCGTGTATATGTCAAATTTAGATCTAAGTTGCATGTTGAAGCTCCAGATAAGGTTCTTTCTGTTGGTCTTGCAAGGCTCAGCAGGGTTCCCACATGTCTTACACTTCATCTAAAAAAATACAGCAAAAAGGTACAGGAAGGCAAACCCGTCAAAACATTTACACCACCAGCAAAAAGGAAAAGGAAAATTAGAGCCATCTAAATTCTATGTAATGTAACAAGTAAAACATAATATCACTGTTCAAGATATCTTCCGATATTCCGATTTATCATCCGATTTATCGTTTATCGGTGTCTGACCGATAAGATAAATTGGCCGATAAATCTGCCGATATGCCGATAAGTCGGCCGATATGCCGATAAACGGGCCGATTTATCCCTTATCTTGTGTCGACCGATAAGTTCCCGATAAGCGATATCCCCAACATTGCATAATATACAACACTAGTGGGCAAGTGCAAAAAGAGGAAGACCTAGGGAGACCAGAGCTAGAATCTTGACAAAACATAAAAAATAGATCTAGATCAGTACAAATACCATATACACATGATTGAGAGAACACACAAAAAGCCACGAATCAAAACAGTGAGAAGAGGCAAAGAAAGAGAGCATGGATAGTATCCACCTTTGATGTAGACATCCAGGTGTCGGGGGGCCTTTGCTCTTTCCTCTAAGAGAAAGACTGTTGGTGGGGAAGAAGCAGCCGCCAGGAATGTGTAGGGTTTCTTTCAGGACAAGACCCAGAGGAAATGCGGAGGGGGGCCTTTAACTCACGGTCTGAGTGTGGATCTTTATTACCCTGGGGCAAAAAATGAGGTAGTTGAGAGGCTGGGGGTTAGAGCTACTTGTAGTAGACACATTATTTGCAACAGAAAAAAAGCTGCGGCTACAAAACTGATAGAAAAAATACTTGTTGATATTGTTAACAAGCATAGGAAAAACTTTTTAAAAATTAACACACATTCAGTAGATGCTTAATACTAAACAGTGAAAAACATTTCAAAATGTTTTTGCAGGGGCTCAACAACTATGGTGATGGCAGTGGAACATACCATACATCATATGATGAGGACATGAATGTAAAAAACAAAATTACTATATATATATCAAAAATAAAAATTTGCTATAGTATAGATATAACTAAACCAAATTTTGTATTGATTGCAGTTGATGAACATGAGCTATACAGAAATGCTACTATCAGTTGATGGGCCATCATCATCACAGGTGAATAATACCAACTAGTATGTTTATTTTCTCCTGATAAAAGTTATTTGCTTTACTCATACTGTTTCAATGTATTACCTTTTTTGCAGGCCTTTGAGTACCAACAAGATCATTGCTATTTGGAGGAACCTAATGGTTTTCAGGATCCCATGGGCCTTGAGGTACAACAAGACAAAACTGAAGCTCTACTCTTGCACATATATATCAGAGTGTATCACTCCCATTTACAAAAACAACACATTCTCCCGCAAAAAATGCCTGCATTAGTGCACAGTCCTTTGATCATTTTTCTCGAAGCAGTCAAGCAAAAATAGGTAGATGAAAAGAACATGCTTAGATATGTTGAATAATAAAAAAAATACCTGATAAACCTGAACTGCTAATGCTAGAACACACTCATCCCACACCCCATCTCAATAAAAAGGATAGTGGGTGGATACAACATGAACATCTACTGCAAGGACAAAAAAGTAGTGACCATCAATTTTGAGGTGAGTTATAATTCAGAAAGGCGATAAATGTTAGCTAGCATAATACACTATTTTCCCTTATTGTATATAACTATGTGAGCTCATGATTTTCAGAACCATACCTTCATGATTACTGGGAGGAATGCAACTCCAGGCACAATGGATCAAAGTGATGACGAAGAAAAAGAAGAAGCACCAATATTTGGAGAAGAAGATGAGAGGACAATGACACAAACATTTTTGATGACTGGCAGGGTGGCAATACTGCAAACAATCAAGATGCAATTGCAGATCAAATTTCAGATGGGGCATATGGCACTGATTATGGAACAAAACCTCTGATCAAGCACGAGGAAAAGCACCAGAACAAGCTGAAGCTAGTCAGCACATGCAAGAGCAAGAACATGATCAAGCAAATTTGGATGCACAAGTAGAAGATGATGTAGAGCAGCTCACCCCGAAGATATTCGAATATTCCTTGAGAATGAAAGTGTCGTCGCTGCTGAAAGTTACAGCCAACAAGTCCTGGACCAACATGCTCCTCACTTGAATATGATTTTCAACACTGAGATCGCTGCCCACAAATTTTACAACGAATATGCTGATCTTTGTGGCTTCTCAATCAAAAAAGCAGGCAACTACAAAGGGAAAAACACAGGCAATGAAATTGGCAGCAGACGCACTTATACATGCAACCGGTCCGGCAAAGTTGTTTCACAAGAAGTTTTAGAGAAAATGAAGAAGGAGAATAAGAAGAAGAAAGCAGGGTCAGACAAACCTGAAACAACACGTCAGCGGAAGAGGAATACCATACAGATAACTGGTTGTGAGGCAAAGATGATTGTTACCCTGCAAGACGGGAAATGGGTTGTCACAGGTCTTGTGCTGCCACACAATCATGAACTCAGCCCGCACGATGAAACAAAATTCCTCAGGTCACACAAGCACATGACAGATCAAGAGAAGCTATTCATCCGGACATTTACCTCGGTGAAGCTACCAACAAGGAAGATCATGGCAATACTGACATATCTGAGGGGCGGCAAACCAAACATATACCTTACACAAAGAAAGATGTTAGCAACCAAATAACATCAATAAGGAATGAAAACAACAACAATGACTTGATGCAGGTGCTGCATATTTTAGGAAGCGACAGTCTGAGGATGCTGATTTCTACTATGCTTTCAAATTCGCTCCAGGCAGTAACAACAAGACATAATGCATCTTTTGGGCAGATGGGTATTCTAGGAAAATGTACACCTTATATGGAGACTGCTTGAGTTTTGACACCACATACAAACTAACAAGTATAACCTCCCGTTTGCACCATTTGTCGGAGTTACAGGGCATGCTCAGAATTGTTTGTTCGCATGTGCAATGATACACAATGAGACAACAGATACATTTGAGTGGTTGTTCGAGACCTTTGTGCATTGCATGGGAGGCAAACACCCCAAAACAGTCATTACAGACCAGTGCGTGTCGATGGGGAACGCAATTGAAATAGTTTTCACACAAAGCCGACACCGAAACTGTTTCTTCCACATCAAAAGAAAGGCACGGGAGAAGTGTGGGCGGAGTTTCGCAAGGATACCAAACTTCCACTCTGATTTCTGTGACATCCTCCGATTCTCTTTGACCGTTGAAGAGTTTGTGATGCTGTGGCCAAAATGATAGAAAGATACAGTGTGGGAAATCTGCACTACTTGAAGCTTATGTGGTAGTACAGAGCTAAATTTGTTCCGGTCTACTTCAAGCAAGACTTCTTCCCGTTTATTCATTCGACTGCTCGTAGTGAAGGAACAAATGCAATATTCAAGGACAACATATGCTCAACTTTCAGTGTCATAAGTTTCCTTGGTGAATACCAAAAAATTCTGAAAACATTGAAGAGATGGAGAGGTATCAAGATTCTGTGAAAGGACAACTGATCCAAACTACCGCATATACACTCAGCTTGAAGTACAAGCAGGTAGACTCTACAATCGAAACATATTCTCCAAATTTCAGAGGCAGATACTCTTCTTGAATAAGCTGCATCTTGACGAGATAGAAAAGAATGTCACATATGCAGTCTACAAAACTGCAATGTTACAGCTTAATGATTTCAGGCCTAGGAGGTACATTGTTTCTGTAAACATGCAAGCTAAGGAGTTTTTTTTGCATTTGTTGCAAATTTGAAAACGATGGAATGGTCTGTGGTCACATACTAAGGGTCCTGACCCATCTTAACCTAGCTGAACTACCGGAGAAGTACTACATCGAAAGGTGGAGACCAAAAGAGAGAAAAGATATCAGAGACAGAACATACAACATACCTATAGATCTGACAACAAGTAGCAAGCACCTCAGATACAGTATGCTATCCAGAAGGTTGAATAACATTGCATCAGAAGGGTCTGTGAAAAACCGGCAGTACTTGTATGTAACTGGCATCTGCAAAGTTGTAGAGGAAAGACTAGATGAGATGTCTAAGGAAGATGAGCTAGAAGAAACTAAGAACAAACATGCAAACCCAACCACAGGTGCAACAAGTACAACAGCTCACCCCGATGGATATGGAGATTTCATTCAAGACCCTATGTTGCTCCATCAACAGGACGTCTGAAAAGCTCAAAGAGACAAAAGACTTTTGTCGAGGAACTGTTTTCAAAACACCAAATAACTTGCAGTCATTGTGGTTCACATGGCCACAACATTGCAGGCTGCACAAACAGGCATATAGACAAATCTGAATTTGAAAAGAATGCACCAAAGAAGAAGCCAGCAGGTATCACTTCACTTTAAAATCTCTATTATGAAATGCTGCACGCCGTAGAACTAAGAAAAAAATTATTACCAGGTACTAAAACAGGAACTAAGACATGACTCTTTTTGTATGTTGTTTTCAGCGAAGAAACCAGGCACTAAACAACCAAGGAAACAGGCACAGCCAAAGACTCAGACAACAAAGCGAACAAAGCAGCAGCAAGCTAACCATCAGGCAACAAGAACATTGTAGATGGTTTCAAAAAACAAATTTCTTCGTATGGTGGTTATATCTAGTTATTTGACAACTTGGATAAAATGTAAAGAGTCATGTAATTTCATGGTGATAATGTACTCCAATATACATTTACATTACTATATTGCTGCTTTCATGGAGTGTGTGGTTGTATTATGAAACAGTAGAAAAACCAGCAAACTTTGTTATAGAACTAACCTTTTCTCGGATAGCAGATTTGACACCATTCCTTGCTTGAAAAAGGTGTTTTCTGGCTTAAAGAATCTTCTGAATGACAAAATGTACAGCAGTAGTTTGTATGGTCTAGACACAGCACAGATGTCAGGAGAATCAACATTTAGATTTAAACGTCTACAAAAAGCCAAAATTCAAGATAATATTTGTATGATGTAATAGCATTGTTTTTGGCACTGTAATGGAACAAAAGAAGGATAGGTACATGGCTTCATGTTAATGGCTACACTGCCAACAGCGAATTGTTCCACACAGTTACACGCATAGGATCGAACAAAACACACACATGCAACAAAACATGTTTGAACAACTCGAAGTGGGCAACGGATGACGTAGCGTAGATGACCATAAACTAAAAGCGTCAGGTTGCTGTCTCTCGTAGCGTTATCTTTGCTTGAAGTAATGTCTTCACGAAAATGTATTCACAGTTGTCCATCTTGTATGCAGAAATAGTGAACTCTTCACCTGATAGGCTTCTGAAAAAGATAAAAAGGATTCAAAATAAGGGACTGATAAACAAGAACAACACAAAGAGCTCAGAAAACTGACGGAATACCTCATTATCGAACCCGCAAACCAAAAACTTGGCATCGTCCTCAGAATTGTGTGGGCTCATGATCATATCATGACCATATCTCACACGAAAGAACGGGATGTCTCTATTTGAAAAACTACACTGCAAAGGGTTCCTTGGGTCGAACAGCTCCATGAATTTCATAGTGAAAAATCCACAATCATCGCTCCTGATAAAAAAAGAAGAACAATAATAAATTTCAGAAGGTCATACAAAAGGGAAAAGACCTTTCAAAAAAAAAGATCGAGTAAAACTATGAGACACTTTTATTTAACTCAAATTTCAATGAAAAATATATAATATGAGATTAATATACCTTGGTAGTTGCTTAGGAACATTGGGGTACATCTTCCCAAAACTTTGAAAGTTTTTATCCGGTTGGCGAGCCTCATGCCATGTACTAATGAAATTTGTAATCTGTGTTGAACAATGATGAACAAAACTCAGGTTATTTCAGTATCGTGGGTAGATGGTTCAGGCTCTGACAATTACTAAAAAAAATAAAACACTATAACTTTACCAATTTTTTTCCATATCTTCTTGTGGAAAGTGTTGTCCTCTCCAAACACAGAATCAAGGAATAAAAAGTTTGCTGATTTCAAATCTACCAGAAAGACAAACCAGTGGTCATCATTTACCGACGGGAATACAAGCTGATATAGAAACATAAAAGACTTTAAAATTAGTGGAGTGGACTAAACTCAATAAAGGGACAAATTAATTATCGCAAATAATTTAATAAAAAGGCATTGAATTAAAAAATACCCTATCAGACAAGTGAAGCTCTCTTGCTTTGCTTGCACCAATAAAAGAATCAACTGCTTTTCTCTTATAAATCAGTTTAGATTCATTGGTCTTCCATTTCTCAAGAAAACAATCCTGTTTTTGGACAGTAAAAAATAAATATCAAACGTTAGAAACACAAAACAAATGATGGAAAAATATATAGATATAATATCAACGAGAAGGGAAAAAAAAGAGGCCATAAAAAGATAAGTGTGAGTGCAAGGGGCAGGTTGGGGAGGGGACGGGTTGTTGGTAATATTCATACAGACACCGTATTGAACAAGTAATGCTTCTAGGACATTCTTGGATGTCTATCCCTGAACAATTTGTGACAGAAACAGTTTATCACCCATGCCTCTACTTTTCCATTTAATTTCATTGAGTTTCCTAACTGCACCATTGTGACCTTAACGCCACCCATGTTTATCGCCCATGAACTGTATTGAGAAAAAAGAAATGACAAGTAAATGAAAAAATATACCATCAATGGAATTGATTGATAAGACAGTAAATTAATATTTCTGTATTAATCATCGGCAAAAAATATGAAAAAAGAAATGACCAAATGCAAAGCTGCAGAAAAAAGACTTACACATCATGTGGGGGGATATCGCATAGAGTGGTAATAGCTTCCCACACTCTTTGATGTATAGGCAGAACGGTGACATTATGGTTTGTGTCGTACGGAGAGGTGACCCATTTACTTCGCTGCACAACCCTTTGAGGTCTTACATTTTCTTTCCCTTCAAATCTACTAGCATTGCCTAATGACAGTGAGGTGTTGTAAATTGAATCTGTTTGGTTGCTCATCTGATTGTAAGCTTGTTTGAAATTTTCACCAAGAATTTTGACCTCAGGAGAATCCTGTCAAAAGAAGAACACCATGTGGTCTAAAAGAAAATAAAAATCTTAAGGTTTAAACCAGAGAATAACTCATATACAAGATTCAAAATTTCGCAGCAAAAAACAGTCAATAAGCACTCACATCATCTGATATGTGAATGAAGTCTCTAGTGTTACTTTTGCCCTCGGAGCTGCCAATGCCATCTTCGTTGCCATGAAACAGTTTTCGGCCAACAAATAAAGCTTTGTTGTAGTCCTGCTTATTTGTAGACAACATATATTCAAGAAGATAGTACACAAAAAATAAATTATCGTACAAACAAAAGGAACTTAGGAAAAATACTTACAGTAAATGGTCTGATTTTAGAGGCAGGATTAGCAGACTTGAAATGCTCTTGGCTTGTGTAAGCGGCTTCAGGGGAAACCTGTCCTCGCATAGGAAACAACGAAACAGAAAATTACACATTGAAAACATAGAGAAGGGATATCACAATAAGAATGTTATAAGAGTTAAAAAGAAAAAATAACTTCAAAAACCCTTACAAGATCCACACAATTTACTTTCGGTCCAGTTATCCACTTTGGTGAGTTAGTGAGACCCGTAGCGCTAAGCTCCCTCTGTGCGCATTGCAGACTTAATGGTCTGCTCGAAGAGGCATAATGGGAAGCCTTGAAATGCTCCTGACTTGAGTATGCGGCTTCGGTGGAAATCTGCCCCACATACGAAAGAATTAGAACACATATGACTCAAATAAAAGGAAAAGGTTAACACAAAGAATGTTACTGCAAAAATCACAGTTGATAAAGAAAAAATAAACCCCTATAATTAAAGAAAAAATAACTTCAAAAATCCTTACAGGATCAACATGACTATTATTCAGCCTACTTATCCACTTGGGTGAGTTAGTGAGTCCTGTATGATCAGGCTCCATCTGGGCACATTGCAAACTCATTTCACTCTCTCTTGTAGGGCTGCTCATCTGTGATATAAAAAAAGAAATAAAAATAAAAAATAGGAGCAAAAGAAATTTGAATTCAAAAGGCTAATACAGAAAGAATTACAAAATCAGAAAAAGGCACCAGAACTATGAACCTGGTCAGTAGAAGATAAACGCTTTGATTGAATTGGAGATTTACATTCCTTGTCTTGTTGAACATTGTGAACATCCAACCAATAACAAACATCCTGATTGAGAGTGATATGAAAAAAATGTTAGAAAATAACAATGGTCGAAATGAAAAACAGATAGCCTACACAATAACAAATAATTTCAGAACCACGAGGTAACCTCAATCTTTTTATTGTAGTCAAAATCATTCATTCCAACTGGACGGAAGAGTTCCTCCTCTTCGATGGGTTGTCCATTATCATCTTCACATTCTAGAAGCCTAAATGATGGCATGCTAGGGTCATTCCAATGATACTTATGCCTTGCTATTTGTATATATTTGCTCCTACTCATAGCGATGTTTGGTTGGCCATCATAGGCATTGCGAGTTGTCAAATCAAACCCTATATCCCTGGCAGTACATTTTGGTTCAGATATATCCTCATGCAGCTTTGGAGTTAGTTTTCCTGTTTGAACTTCAACAATAGGGGGGCAAAATCCTGCAGATAAGCACCAAACCAGATATCACACATAGATAATAGAAGCATAAGTTTAGTTAATTTATGATAAAAAATTACAAGTTTATCATGAGCTAGCACCATAAAATCAAAAAGACGCTAGCAAAAATAGCATGATTACTTGAATTTGGTAAAACAACATCAGTGTCCATACTGATGGTGGTAGTTGTTGCTTTTGGTATTTCCTGCCGCACCTCAATAGTTGGAGTCTTTGATGTCTGTTTAAATTATTGCAAAAATACCCTAATTAACAGTGTGACACAGAAACAACAAACAAAAGGTCCAAAAGGAAAACATAATTCAAGAGACCATGCAACTATAGCAACAAAAAATATACATACCTGCTCATTGTCTGTGTTAACAAAGCAGAAAGGTACACTCTCTTCCTCAAAAATATTCCTATTCAAGTCCATTGATGTTTCTTTGACTTCAGCTGTGGATAAGAAAATGACATCAGAACTCAATCAGAAAAAGAAACTGTTTTTAATAGATAGTAAAAAACAACTAGAACATCAATCAAAAAAAGAGAAAAAAGCACTATTGCTCACATGATTTTGTGTCCTCTACTGCAGCTGGATTTTCAGGCATCATGTGCTCAAGGCTTACTGATTGCGTAGGCAGCAAAACAGAGTCTCTTCCTGCTATATTAGTAGAGTGATGTTCAGCATTGTTATTTGCAGATGACATGGAATGCTGGGAGCTGTTAACTGCTTCAATGCGCCTCCTTTTCCGTGCTACCAGAGCATCATCTGTGTGTCGACAAACAAAACAATGTAAATGAAAAACAAAACACACTATGAGATAACAAAACAAATTCAGATCAGAAAAAGCACCTAAAAAGCTAAGTTCAGAACAGGATAATTGAAAGTTAATCATATTTATTGCAGAAAAATGGACATGGAATTGAGAAAATAATAATTACCATCCTTATCAACTTGAATAACATCATCATCGTTATAACGCACTGTTGTGGTGCTGGCAGACCTGTCGTGCGCAGTCTGGAATGACCCATCATCATTGTCAGAGCACGGGAGTTTCTCAGTTTCCTCTGACCTCAAGTCATTTGATACAAATGCATTTACAATCTGAATAACAAGTTGCTGAACTTCATTCTGTGTAGCTCCATCTTTATTCTTCATTGTCAACATGAATGCTTCTGATATACTCTCTTTCATCTAAACATCAAGCAACAAAAAAGACATATTAAAATTCAACAATAGAAATTGCGTATGATTGTTTATCAGAAAGAAACACAGTAGATACATGATGAGAAGTCTGTATAAAAACAATCTTATGTGTACCTTGCATGAGACCAAACTACCAATTGCTGATTCTATTGCAGCTTTGACAGATTCATCCGAAAACTTATTCCCTTGTGGTTCATTACTTAGTTTGGAGTAACAGGTTTCAGACAAATCTCTGATCTGCACAACCACAAAGTATATACATTCTCTTAGTTTGGAAGCATAGAAAACATAAAACACAAATCATAGATATGGTCAAATAAGAGAGTTTTTAGGCTATCTGTGTATCAACCAGAAGCTCCAAACTAAGAGAATGGAGAATTACCGGATAAGAGCCATACTTTCCATTAGTCCCCATAAACATCTCACCAAACAACCTTATAAGATTTCCTTTCCAGACTCTTATTCTTGGCAAAGTTGGTGGAACCTGAATAGGTCCAAAATCCACAAAGTCTAGGCAACGAACCTGACAAAACAACACAGGTTCCATGTAACAAAAAAATCAGTGGAAACAGAAAAACGACATCAAAAGCACACATGACGTAGTCAAGCTTTAGTTGTAAAAGTGAAGAGTTAAGGAAGAAGCACTGACCGATAGATGATATATGCATCCACCAAGAGCCTGATATATCCTATTCTCTTTTGATGGTTCTCTAAGGTATTTCTTTACATATGCAATCAACCATTCATGCACAAACTTAGACCAGTTGCGATCCTTTATGTTTTCGACAACAACAAGGGCTCCCATGTATTTGGTGCTTAGCTTTGTGTTCGAATTAGGACAAAGGAAACAGGGCAAGGCAACACCCAAGAAACACCTGCAGAACATCGCATCTGAGAGTAGCTCTTCCGCCAAGATCATTTTCCCAAGATATCTGAATGATGGAACTTCACTAAGCCCGAAGATTTCAAGAAATGCAACTTTTCCAGCATCTTCATCGCTGTCAACAAGCAAATCACCATGTGGAGTGCCCATTGTATCTGTGACAGCTTGAGCTGATAACTGAATAATTTTACACCCAATCTTGATCACCTCTTCATCAGTGTGAACATTATCAGCGATCCACTGCACAAAGGCTCTTGGCACACAGCAATCCCCCAGCTCAAGTAAATCCCCAAAGCCCATCCACCTAACAAGGGACACGTACTGAGGGACAGATCTGACTCTCTCCAGCACTTTGTCAAAGAACGATATAGTGCAACGACTGTATGCATTCCTTTCATCATCGGCGTCACTGCCATTAGCTTGTACCTTCTTCAAACACTTCCTCTGAAAAAACATAAACAAGAAATTGAACAAGTAAGAATCCAACATAAAAACACAACAACTTTGGGCAGAAAATGTTGGCCTATCTGATTGTTTTACGACCAGCAGTTATAATACATTGATAAAAAATGATATCAGGCAATAGAACAAACCTTTCTCTTTGGTTTACGAGCGCTTTTTTGCCGTTTCTCCTTCTGCACACTTGTGACAATCTACAAAAAAGAGTAAAAAAAATTGAATCATCTTAAGAGCCATTTGGTTGACAGCCATTGGTTGACACATCAACAAAAAACCATACATAGAATATACAACTGAGAAAAAAAATAAATGAAAAGTACAACTTACCATTGTGAGTAATTCCGAAGTCGTTTCATTACCACTGATATTGTTGTATTGCTGCTTATCATCTTCCGGTGTATTTGGTCCAGAATGGTCAACACTGCGCTTTCCTACAGATGCCATCTTCATACCAAGAGAAACAAAAGCATTAATCTGGGGATCTAAGAAAAATCAGCATACATATTATCAGAGGAGACACTCTGGAACCCATGTAATACTAAAAATACCTATGAAGCACAGTATAGTATTACAAAAAACATTGTATGAACATATATTAGTTTTCTGGATAGTAGGTAACAAAAATAACAAAGTCAACTAAGTTAAATTATCGGCCATAGTGATACCAATGAATGTAGTGATTAATTTCTTTCCAATATGCAAAAAATATTCTGAAACCACACACTTGAGTGACCACATATGGTACACATATAAACACAAGTCATTCAAATTCAGTGCGCACAGCTATTTTCAGAAAACACATAGACCCCTAACCCCCCCCCCCCCCACATGCGAAAACATACTCACCCCTGACTTGCAAAAAGTCCACTGCTATTTTTCAGCCTAATACATATATTCAGAAAACATTCCTCACATGAGAGGAAAGGTAGAAAGGGTACTACCCCTAAACACTAACACCAAGACACATAAATATGGTTTGAGCCGAGATCATGAAGCTATTTTGAACATACAAATCCCCCACATGCAAAATCATACTCACCCTTAAACTGCAAAAAGTCCACTGCTATATTCAGGAAAACATAGAGCCCTAACACATATATTCAGGTAAAAAAACATCACATGTGAGGTAAAAAGTAGAAAAGCGAACTACCCCTAAAACACTAACACTAAGACACATGTATGGTTTGAGGCAGAAATCATTAACCTATTTTGAAAGCACAAATCCTCCACAAGCGAATCATACTCACCCCCCTGATTTGAACAGTACAAATCTACCCAAACACTTCAGGCTACAAAAAGCAAATAAGCTACAAGTATCCCAACACTTCACGCTACAAAAGCATACAGGCTACAAGTATCCCAACACTTCAGGCTACAAAAGCATAATTTCGAGCAAAAATTGATAGGCTACAAGCATCACTACTGCAGGTTCTACATACTACACCTGATTCCATGAGCATCCAACTACAGAAAGGAGTAAGCCAACAACTGATTCCATCCCAAATCCACCTACTGCAGGACCTACTCTAATAATCCAACACCACGCTCAAAACACCTGCTGCAATCCCCTCTAGGTTCAAGCCGGAGTTGCCATGTTCGACATGCATCACATACCTAGCCCGGGTTTGCAGTCCCTCGCACGTGCTTGAGCTCGGAAAAAATCGCCGCCTCAGAACTGATGAGCTTGGCGCAGAGTTGAGCCTCGAGAGACTGGACGACACCAGCAGCAGCTTCAGATCTCCTGCTACCTCCGTCGACCCGTTGCAGCGAGCCGCCCCCCCCCCCCCGACAGAAAACCCCGCTCACGCCTCGCCGGGGTATGGGGCACCCACCAAACCTCCACCATGACCTGCACCGCGGAGACACCAACAGGACTCGCCGTCGATGAGCGGGCGAGCAGAGACGCGAACAGGCGGAGCCGCGGTGTGTGCCCCCAGGTTTCTCCACCACCGTTCCCCTCCTCCTCACTTCACCGCTCACCGCGTGGCTCTGTCCAGCGGCTCCAGCGGGGTGGATTTTGTCTGATTCAAAATAAAGATAAGGCTTTCGGGACGGCGTTGGATTTTTTGAGGAGAGAAAAAAAACAACAAGACACCTTACAAGGTGGGCCCACACTCGGAAAAAGAAGGGAAAAAACTATAACCACCCAAAAAAATATTAAACAATAGTACATTAAAACCTAAAAACAAAAATAAACAATAAAGATTTTAGCTGTGTTAAATTGACCCTGGAGATCTGACGTGGCATGGGAGGCTACAGGACATATAAATTTTGGCCGCACCGGACATAAAACTAAACATTAAATGTCGTGAATGGATGCGTTTATTTCGACGCGTGCTACATCTGGTTAATGGAAGGGCTATCGGTGACCGGTGTTCAGCAAAGCCACGTGGCGTCACAGCTCCCTGCCAATCACACAAAACGCTTCACACACAAACAAAGATTGATAGTATTCAATACCCACAAACAAAGACACGTCGATTCCAACGACCGGACCAATCTCCTCCCCATTTAAACACCCAAATTCCCAACCCTACGGGGCCAACATAGTCTCGCGAAAACGTCGTGTCTCGTCGATACACTGTCCCCGTTCAAATATGCTAATACCCAAGTCAAAAGCAATCTATTCAATGGTCATCTTTTATTAAAAAACATTTTCTCGATTGAATATGGATATAGTTTTGACAAAAACTTAGTTGCAAACTTGCAACTAAAATTACAAAAAGTCACTTGTAAAAACATAAAAAGTGCGGCTGCAAATAGATTCCAAAAATAAAAAGATAACTAATAATAATTAAAATTAATTTAAAAAGTAACAAAAATAATAATTAAAACTCAGTTGCAAGTGCAGTTGCAAATGGCTCAAAATATATAAAATATTAAACTCAGCTGCAAAAGTGTAGTTGCAACTAGTCTGTCTCAAAAAAAATTAGTTGCTTGCAACTAGCCTGTCTGAGGAAAAAACTCAGTTGCAAGGCCAGTTGCAAGTGCAGTTGCAACTGGCCTGTCTGAGGAAAAAACTCAGTTGCAACTGCAGTTGCAACTGGCTTATATCGCCGAAAAAAATCGTTGCAATCGCAAATGCAAAAACTGGCTTACAACAAAAACAAAACAATAAAACACAAAAAAATTAAATAAAAAATAAATAAAAACAAATATAACGAAAAATAGTAATTAAAAAACTCAGTTGCAATCGCAGTTGCAACTAGCCTATCTCAGAGAAAAACTGAGTGGCCATCGCAGTTGCAGCTAGCCTATCTCAGAGGAAAACTCAGTTGCAAGCGCAGTTGTAACTGGCTTGTCTGAGAGAAAAACTCAGTTGCAAGTGCAGTTGCAACTGGCTTATATCATCAAAAAAATTCCATTGCAATCGCAATTGCAAAACTGGCCTACAACAAAAACAAAAACAAAAAAAAGTAATTAAAACTCAGGTGCAACTGCAATTGGCCTGTCTCAAGAAAAAACTCAGTTTGCAAGCGCAGTTGCAACTGGCCTGTCTAAGGGAATAACTCAATTGCAAGTGCAGTTGCAACTGGCTTATATCATCAGAAAAAATCGGTTGCAATCTCTATTGCAACGAGCTTGCAACAAACAAAACCAAAAAAAGTAAAATAAAAATAAAATAAAAAGAAATTTAACAAAAAATAATAATTAAAACTCAGTTGCAAGCGCAGTTGCAACTGGCCTATCTCAGATAAAAACTCAGTTGCAAGCGCAGTTGCAACTGGCATGTCTCAGAGAAAAGTTGCAACCGCAATTGCAACTGGACTGTCTCAGGAAAAAACTCAATTGCAACCGGAGTTGCAACTGGCCTGCCTCAAGAAAAAACTCAGTTGCAACCACAGTTGCAACTCGCTTGTCTCAGCAAAAAACTCAATTGCAAGCGCAGTTGCAACTGGCCTGTCTAAGGGAAAAACTCAGTTGCAAGTGCAGTTGCAACTGGTTTATATCGTCAAAAAAATTCAGTTGCAAGCGCAGTTACAACTGACCTAACTCAGAGAAAACTCAGTTGCAAGCGCAGTTGCAATTGGCCTGCCTCAAGAAAAAACTCAGCTATAACTGGCATGTCTCAAGAAAAAACTCAGTTGCAACTACAGGTGCAACTGGCTTATATCATAAAAAAACTCAATTGCAATCGCAGTTGCAACTGGTTTACAACAAAAAAAAAAAAAATAAAAAGAAATTTAACAAAAAAGTAATTAAACCTCAGTTGCAAGCGCAGTTGCAACTGGCCTGCCTCAGAGAAAAAACTCAGTTGCAACCGCAGTTGCAACTGGCCTGCCTCGAGAAAAAACTCAGTTGCAACTGGCTTGTTTCAGGAAAAAACTCAATTGCAAGCGCGGTTGCAACTAGCCTGTCTAAGAGAAAAACACAATTGCAAGTGCAGTTGCAATTGGTTTATATCGTCAAAAAAACTCAGTTGCAATCGCAGTTGCAACTGGATTACAACAAAACAAAACAAAAATAAGTTAAATAAAAATAAAATAAAAAGAAATTTAATAAAAAAAAGTAATTAAAACTCAGGTGCAACTGCAATTGGCCTGTCTCAAGAAAAAACTCAGTTTGCAAGAGTTTGCAAGCGCAGATGCAACTGGCCTGTCTAAGGGAAGAACTCAATTGCAAATGCAGTTGCAACTGGCTTATATAATCAGAAAAAATCGGTTGCAATCGCTATTGCAACTAGCTTGCAACAAACAAACAAAAAAAGTAAATAAAAAATAAAAAAATTAACAAAAAATAATAATTAAAACTCAGTTGCAAGCGTAGTTACAACTGGCCTATCTCAGATAAAAACTCAGTTGCAAGCGCAGTTGCAACTGGCATGTCTCAGAGAAAAACTCAGTTGCAACCGCAATTGCAACTGGACTGTCTCAGGAAAAAAAACTCAATTGCAACCGGAGTTGCAACTGGTCTGCCTCAACAAAAAACTCAGTTGCAACCACCGTTGCAACTGGCTTCTCTCAGCAAAAAATCAATTGCAAGCGCAGTTACAACTGGCATGTCTAAGGGATAAACTCAGTTGCAATTGCAGTTACAACTAGTTTATATCGTCAAAAAAAACTCAATTGCAATCACAGTTGCAACTGACTTACAAACAAACAAAAAAACTGTTAAATAAAAATAAAATAAAAGGAAATTTAACAAAAATAATAATTAAAAACTCAGTTGCAACCACAGTTGCAACTGGCTTGTCTCAGCAAAAAAACTCAATTGCAAGCGCAGTTGCAACTGGCCTGTCTAAGGGAAAAACTCAGTTGCAAGTGCAGTTGCAACTGGTTTATATAGTCAAAAAAACTCAGTTGCAATCACAGTTGCAACTGACTTAGAACAAACAAAACAAAGAAAAATGTTAAATAAAAATAAAATAAAAGGAAATTTAACAAAAAAAAGTAATTAAAAACTCAGTTGCAACTGACCTGCCTCAGAGAAAACTCAATTGCAACCGCAGTTGCAATTGGCCTGTCTAAGGGAAAAACTCAGTTGCAACTGGTTTATATCGTCAAAAAAACTCAGTTGCAATCGCAGTTGCAACTGACTTACAACAAACAAAACAAAATGTTAAATAAAAATAAAATAAAATGAAATTTAATTAAAAAAAAGTAATTAAAACTCAGTTGCAAGCGCAGTTGCAACTGACCTACCTCAGAGAAAACTCAGTTGCAAGCGCAGTTGCAATTGGCCTGCCTCAAGAAAAAACTCAGCTGTAACTGGCCTGTCTCAAGAAAAAACTCAGTTGCAACTGCAGTTGCAACTGGCTTATAACATAAAAAAACTCAATTGCAATCGCAGTTGCAACTGGTTTACAACAAAACAAAAACAAAAAATATTAAATAAAAATAAATTTAACAAAAAAATAATTAAACCTCAGTTGCAAGCGCAGTTGCAACTGGCCTGCCTCAGAGAAAAAACTCAGTTGCAACTGGCCTGCCTCAAGAAAAAACTCAGTTGCAACCACAGTTGCAACTGGCTTGTCTCAGGAAAAAACTCAATTGGAAATGAAGTTGAACTGGCTTGTCTCAGAAAAAAACTCAGTTGCAGGTGCAGTTGCAACTGGCTTATATCGTTAAAAAAAACTCAATTGCAATCGCAATTGCAACTGGCTTACAACAAACAAAACAAAAAACATTAAATAAAAGTAAATAAAAAGAAATTTAACAAAATGCGTAATTAAACTTCAGTTGCAATACGCCATTTGGTTCCATGCATGCATTCTTTGAACCACAATTGTTTTCAAACGACTGAGAAAATGCAGGCATTTGACGGATTTTCTCGATGTGATAGGGGCGATTGTAAAATATTAAGCAATACCACTGCTTTTAAAAAACTCAAACGTACATCAGTGATGGTGTTTTATAATTACAAACTTTCTTTGGCTCTTTTCCCTGGTTTGTGATCCGAATCGCTGCGGTAATGGATGATGTTGATGAGATGACATCACCTACCACCACTTCAAACAACCTACCTCGTGACCCATGTCGAAAATAAATAAAAAGAAATTTAATAAAAAAAGTAATTAAACCTCATTGACCAACTAGTTTGTCAATTTGATTTTGCTATCGACTAATTATGCTCGATTGATCTCAAATCGAGTTGAATCAAAAATTGAATTTCATACAACACAACAAAAAGGGCAAAAAAAGTCAGAACACCAAACACAAAAAAAATCTACAACAAAAAAAGAGTAAATGCCTTCACATAAAAAATAACTTTGGCACATTAAAATAAAAAGAATAATAATTATATCCACTAGAGCATATACTAAAAAGAAAAACGTACAGGAAAAAACCTCTCTATGCAGCCCAGACAAATAAAACAAGTCCAGACAAATAAAAACGCAAAAAAAAAGAACCAAGCCCACAACGAGCTTCTCCCAGCCCAAGCCCACCCGCACCCCCTGCTAGCTGCCCACCAACACAGGCGACGTGAAAAAAAAAGAACCGAGCCCACAACGAGCTTCTCCCAGCCCAAGCCTACCCGCACCCCCTGCTAGCTGCCCACCAACACAGGCGGCGTGAAAAAAAAAACAGCCCAAAGCCCAACAACCAACCAGCTACACAAACCGGGCCAAAACCTCCACACGCACGAATCGCGATGCAAACACTGATCGGACGGCCATGCACCTGACTGAGCGCTAAGCTAGCTGAGAATTAGCAAAACCGATATTTATATTGAACATTCTTTATATAAATATCGAACATTCTTTATATTGAAATATTATGTTAAAAATTTGCCTATTGTTTTATTTGCCACAACAAGAGTCGTTGCGGCAAAAAAAAATCCTTTGATAGGAAGCTAGTCTGTGCCGCGCCAAAGAAAATGGCAGCCCGGTCGAGGTTTTATTTGCCACGACAACTCTTTTGGTTGGATTTCTCTGCCGTGACAGCTCGTTTACATTTTTTTAACATTTCCTTCGACTTAATCCAAATAGTTTATGCATTGTCCTTGCATTACACGTTGACACAAAAGTAAAAGGTAAATTAGGGTTACATGCACCATAAGTTCAAGAGAAAAATTCACGAACAGTCACTGAACTCGTCCGGCGCGTGCAAATTCGTCACTAAACTCAGGAAATGGCATTTGCGAGTGCTTAAACTTGTTCCGTCGCTGCACCTACGGTCATTGGGCGGTTTGGCGTACGTATTTTGGCAATGGTCTCGCGAGCTGAAATTCCCCAATCTGATCCAATCCCGCGACCTAAATTCCCAATTCCTATGTCTTCTCCAGCGCCTCCGTCTCCTCTTCTCTGTCTTTTCCAGCGCCTCCATTTCTTCTCCCGCTGGAGCGCATGAAGCGGCGGAAGAAGGCCTCGAGGTCCTCGTCGTCGGAGACGCAGACCCCGTCGCGGCAGCCGCCCACGTCCCCGCGCAAGCGCACGGTCGTCCCGCACCCGCCCGGGACCTCCAGCGCCGACGCACCGGCGGCGGATGCCGTCAGATTGCGCACGCGGCCGATGACCTCGACGGGGTGCTCCGTGGCGCCGCCGCCGTGGTTGTGGATGAGAGTGTTGCTGCGGGGCGTGGCGGGCGTGAAGTGGAGGCGGTGCTTGGAGGCTGTCCCCGCCTGTGGCGTCATCGGCGGCGCCCCCGGTCGCGGGAGTGCGTGGGAGGCGGCACCTTCCTCGCCGCGCTCGGCCAGCACGCTGCCGAGCTCCGCGCCGCCGTGCGCCGTCGCGATCCCGCCAAGCTCGCCTCTGCGGCGCGCGCAGCGCCGCTCCGCCAAGGAGCACTCCAGCCTCGCCGCCCCCGTCGCCCGGTGCGCGCCTCCCATACCTACACGCGCGTCGGACCTCCTCCACCACCATGCCGCGGCCTCGTCGGAGCTCGATGTGGCGCGCACGGCACGGTGGACGAGGCCGTCGGCGACACCTCCGCTGTGTCGGCGTCAGTTTTCCTCGAGTTGCCGCCCTCGCCGACGCCGCCGTGGCCGCGGCAATGGCTCTGTCGTCCTCCTCGGCGAAGAAGAGGCTGGCAATGGTGCGCATCAAGGCGGCTGCCGGCGAGGACGTGCGGAGGAACGCGGCGCTAGCCAAGCTGCCGGAGCTGGACTGGAGCAGTGCGTGTGCCTCAGCGGGAGCTAGCTCCACCACTTGCGGGCGTAGAATTAGCGGCGTACGAGCTACATGCTGACACGTGGCCAAAATACGTACGCCAAACCGCCCAATGACCGTACGTGCAGCGACGGAACAAGTTTAAGCACCCGCAAATGCCATTTCCTGAGTTTAGTGACGAATTTGCACGCGCCGGACGAGTTCAGTGACTGTTCGTGAATTTTTCTCTAAGTTCAATCAAAACAGTCCACGCATTACAACTTGAATCAAAAGAAACAACGAAATTGGGAGTCCATCATTACAAGTTAATGCGAGACAAAATCCGGGGCATCGCCCAAGCATGCAATCATGTCGCCCACATGCATGCTTCGAGTCCATCTTTATCAATCGTCAATCTAACCGGCAAAATCCCTTGTTTCTTAAGAACTTGCTTCTTCAAATGTGGGCGACATAGAGAGTAGATCCCTTTGGCCGAATAATTTCTCTCATCAAATTCAATTTGATGGATCAAGAAAATTCTGTTAAGGTTTTGATGGGATACTCCGCTAATGATTGCGAATCTGCAAAATGCACCCACCATTTTTTGTGTGTGGTTAACACACCCACCGTTGATTTCCCAATCCATGTTTGCGCACGCTGCCCAAAAACAGTGGTGTTTAACGTTTCCGTATCAAGTAAGTACATCGACCGACCTCAATTATACAGTATCTTACTATACACGGGACGGTGACAGGCGAGACGTTCTGTGCTGAATGGACAGTGTGACATGGACGGAATACGGCTCTACCGGAGAAACAGAATGCCACGACGCAGGCCGCCCCAAAGAAGGCTGTCGGCGGCAAATCACGACGAGCCACCGCACTGCTCACTTCTTCACGTGCGTACCAATCGTACGTACAGTACACACTTTCTCCCTCTGGCTCTCGCGGCACACAGGCGCCGTACGTGCTAGCTTTCTTCCTCGCGTGTACTATAAGAAGAACATCAGGACGCGCTAGAAATTAATCCCTCATGTGGTTGCTTCCTTGACTCACCATCGCCTGGTTGAGACGAAACGTGTGGCACGGAGAGCGTCATGGCGGAGGAGGCAAAAGCTCCCACCGCCGAGGCAATGGCCACGGTGACGGCCGAGCGGCCCGTCCGGGCAGACCTGGAGTCGCGCCTTCCAAAGCCCTGTGAGTGCCAGCCCTGTTTGTTCTGTTGTTTCGTCAGCAAAGCAAGCATAATTAGTTGTGACATGTAAGATGTATTCATGCAGACTTGGCTCGAGCTCTGGCTGTGCCCGACGTGTACCATCCTGAAGGGACCGAGGAGGGGCACGAGCGAGGGCAGAAGAGCGTGCTGCAGCAGCATGTCTCCTTCTTCGACCTAGATGGCGACGGCGTCGTCTATCCCTGGGAGACTTACGGAGGTATAGAGGCATGATTATGGCCGTCCTGGAATTGATGTGAAAGACTCAATTATTCATTTTGCACGAATTACAGGAATGCGGGCACTGGGCTTCAACGCCATCGTGTCGTTCATACTGGCAATTGCCATAAACGTTGGTCTAAGCTACCCAAGCCTACCGGTTAGTACAAAGTAAGATGTTAATCTGAGATAGAGGTAGTCCATCTCTTAAACAAAATACAGCAAACTCTTGTTCATCGATCTTGGCTTTTCATGATCGATACAGAGCTGGATACCATCTCCCCTGTTCCCCATACACATCAGAAACATTCACAGGGATAAGCATGGCAGCGATTCCTCCACTTACGACACGGAGGGAAGGTAACATGAAACTCTAAATCCACTCCCAACTTGCTTACAAAGTACTACTCACTCCGTTCGAAAAATGATGTCACAAAAATGAACTATAGATAGACCATTTTTGTGACATCCTTTTCCGAACGGATGGAGTAGTTCAGAACATCACACGGTCTTCCGATCGGTACTAAAAGACGTACGTTCGATTCTCGAGAAGAAAAAAAGACGTACGTTCAATCTACGAATTATGACAGGTTCATGCCGGTAAATTTCGAGAGCATCTTCAGCAAGAACGCCCTGACGGCGCCGGACAAGCTCAGCTTTGGCGAGGTCTGGAGGATGACCGAAAACAACCGGCTGCAGTACGACTTCTTTGGATGGTGAACCTGAACCCTCATCAAAATTTCCATTTGATTTTAACTGTTCATGTGAGCTAACGTTGCTCCATAATGCTCGTGTTGGAATTTATGTATTCAGGATAGCGAGCAAGGGGGAATGGATATTGTTGTACGTGCTCGCCAAAGATGAGGAAGGGTTCCTCTTGAGGGAGTCCGTTCGCCGCTGCTTCGATGGGAGCTTGTTCGAGTTCATCGCTCGGCAAAGGAGGGAAGCACACGAGAAGCAGCACTAGACCGCAACTCTGTCTTCCCACAACGTCTTCGCCTGTACTGTATGATTGTAGTCCCGTAGACCAGATTACCTCGTGTATCTAATTCATCAAAGCATTGCCTCATCGTGTATGCCTGCGAAATAAAAGAGAAATGAAAACTTCAGTAGACCGATATTGTGTTTTTCGACTTAAAATAATTTGATTGGATTCTTTTCATTCCTCTGATTATCCCGTTCTCAACCTGCGGCGGCGAGGGTCTCGTCGGTGTCAACCTGCGGTGGCGGCTCTCTACCTACCGAATTCTGCAACTTTTATGGGCCGTACGAGCTGACCGGGATACTGGCCATATAGGCCGCGCGTTCCCCCAGGAGTACCTCGCCATATGGGCTGCATGGACCAGGAAACCAGAAGCCCGCGCCGACAGACCAGATCACAACCGAATGCCCCAGCCCACCACAGAGCGAAAGAGCCAGGGCAAGCCGGTTTACCCAAGTGCTGACAACCGCAGTACTCGCTCGAACCTCCAGACACGACGAGACGCCGTGAGTAGGTGCAAGGCGCCCGGCGACACGTTACGGCCGAGCAGAGCCGAGGTCCATGCACGCGCCCACGTCGCGCCGACGCACCCTCCGCCGCGCCCACGTCCCCACCGCTCCTCGCCGCTTTATATATGGCTGCGCGGCCTCGGCAGTCGGCACCACTCCATATACTGGGACTTTGTGCAGTAGCACACCACAGCCTACGTTCTAGCTAGTTCTCGTCTCCAGATAGACTCCGTTGTAGCAGAGATGGCCACCAAGGCACGCAGCGACGCACGAGGCGCGGGTAGGACGGAGGGGAAGGGCGACGCCGGCGACGTCCGTGTCTCGCAGGGCAGGACGGAGGGGAACGGCGGTGGCGCCGACGTCCGTGGCGCGCACAGGCCGGAGGGGAAGGTCGGAGGCGTCGCCGGTAGCAAGGACTCTCTGACGATCGTCGCGCTGCAGGCGCCGGTCACCGTCGAGCGCCCCGTCCGCGGCGACCTCGAGGAGCACGTCCCTAAGCCATGTGAGCATCTACGCTACTTCAGTCGGTCACTGTAGCGTTGAATTCACTAAACAGTCACGAGTCATGGCTTGCCTGACCAGCTAAGACTTGCTTCATGACGATTTGGATGTGCAGATTTGGCGAGAGCTCTGGCGGCTCCGGACATCTACCACCCGGAGGGGACAACGGACGATCACCACCACCACCATATGAGCGTGCTGCAGCAGCACGTTGCCTTCTTCGACCGCGACGACAACGGCATCATCTACCCGTGGGAGACTTACAGCGGTTTGTATATCTTGGAGCTACTCTCGATTTGTGATCTTGCTCGTGCAAATGCATACTTAAAACATTCTTTAAAAATCTTCTTGCGTGATGTGCAAATTGATGAATCCAGGGTGCCGTGCTATTGGGTTCAACGTTTTCATGTCTGCCTTCATCGGGTTTCTCGTGAACCTGGTCATGAGCTACCCCACCCTGCCTGTGAGTAAAACATCGATTGATCCGAGAACTAGTTTCAGTTGGGCACTCGCATGTCTTTGACTGCAACTGATGTGTGATTGTAGGGTTGGCTGCCGAACCCGCTGCTCCCGATTTACGTCCACAACATCCACAAGAGCATGCACGGGAGTGACTCCGGAACGTACGACAGAGAGGGCCGGTAAACTAAATACTGAACCTTCTGCTGAATTATTGATCCCACCGTTTTTTAATATAAAATGTTACTGTGATGCGTTAGTTAATTTTCAGCCATGCCGTTAGTCAATTTGTACTGACGGCGAATGAGTGATGTGTTGTGCAGGTTTATGCCGGTGAATTTCGAGAACATGTTCAGCAAGTACGCCCGCACGTACCCCGACAGGCTCAGCTTCAGTGAGCTGTGGCGGATGACCGAGGGGAACCGGGTGGTGTTCGATTTCTTCGGCTGGTAACTAATGGATGAGCATGATTCGATGCGTTCTCCGTTTCAAATAAAGAAGAAGAATTATTCGATGCGTTGTGTATCTATTATATCTGCAGGGTGGCGATGAAGCTGGAGTGGGCGTTCCTGTACGTGCTGGCGAGGGACGAGGAAGGGTACCTGTCGAGGGAGGCCATCCGGCGCATGTACGACGGCAGCCTCTTCGAGTACATCGAGAGGCAGCGCTATGCCCAGCAGGAGCACGTCAAGATGACCTAGATCATCAAATCGCCGGCCGGCCGGGTGGTGCCGGTGTGTGTTGTCGCTGCTGGACCGCAGCTAGGATTGCGCTGTGCTAGACTTTCGATGGTTCCCCTCTGTATATAGAACAGATCAAGCTCCGTGTCAGTGTGGAACATACATAAATAATGAGATGCCATGATGTGCCGTTCATTGCATACAGAAGATAGGGCTTTGACGCTTTGTGTGAGGATGGTGATGAGGTGATCGCGATACTATCTGCCTAGCTCCAGCCCTCCGGTGTATCTCGGACGCTGCATTTTCTGGTCGTGTCTGTGCGTGAGAGCTGGCTATCAGCTGTATAAATCATTGTGCTATCACAAATAATTTCCACTTGTATAAACAGTATATCAGCAAGGCCTATTAGCTCAGCTGGTTAGAGCGTCGTGCTAATAACGCGAAGGTCACATGTTCGAGACCTGTATGGGCCAAGTTTTTTGTCTTGCTCTTTTCATCAAGATCTCTTCTCGTCTCGGAGAGATTCCCAGTGCAATCTACGGTAAAATAGGGCACCAACTTTTTCGTTTTAGACTACGAAAACATGTTTTGTTCCGGCTGATGATGTATTTTAGGTCACAGAAAAAACGTGACGAAACATGAGTTACATCACCCGCAGATGCATTGAAAATCAACACACATAGATATATCATCAACAAAACATTCATCACACAGGTAGATCTCAATCATAATTCACATCACACACATCAAAATCGATGTTCACACGCATAGTTCAAATTTGATGTGCAAACACACGTGTTTCACGAAACATAGTTCTCACAAACAAAAAATAAGACACGATGAGCACCTAAGTTTTACTGTCGCCATTGTCATCACCATATGTTGCCTCCATGTCTTCTGTGCCTTCCATTCCTCCTCCCATGGCACCATTAGCACTTAGCCGTCGGCCATGGTATTATTGCCATTTGAGGCACCGGCCATGGCTACATTACCAACCAAATAACACAAGCCGCCAACCATGCCTCCCAAATTACCCAAGCCGCCACGAGTTGCTCCTCCTTATCATAGCGTAGGTCGGGGGGACGTTGCATCGTCATGGACGTACATCGCTGGCTCAAGGCGGACTCCATGCTCCCGGCCGACTAGGGCAGTGGTGAGCTAACCCTAGTTGATGGTTCTCTTCGCGAAAAGAGATCGGAACAAAGGGAAAACATTTCGGGAGAGGAGAAAAGATCGACGATACTCAAATGGTGAGGCACTAGTTGTGGATATCCCGTGGACAAGATGCAAAGTGGGACCAAGAGGATGTGGGATGAACGACCGCCAACTCCCCATTAAGTATAAAGTTATAAGTGTTAATTATCTGTCTTCACGTCGGATCCATATAATTCAACTCTTTTTAACAAAGAGAACCTTAAGAAAAACAATGACCCTAGGAATTTCTTTAAAAAAGGTTCTTGTTTCAAGAAATGCTTAAAAATAAAATGTTTAATTTAACGTTTGATGTCATGAACATACATGGGTTGATATTTTTGAATCACGGACATTGATTTGAAGAGATGAGTTTTATAAGATAAAAAAGAAGGAAATGAACATGGAATTCATGTGTACAACTCAAAGGATGTCCTGCTCTAACTTATGAGTTAACCCATGGAATATCAAGATCTTGAGAAGATGAGCACAATAAAAAAATCAAGATATGACTCTAACTCAGATACCTAGGGGAGTCATACATGAGACATGACCGAGGCTATTGGATCATGCAATCAGCTGAAGAATGCATTGTGTGTGATAGCTAATAAAGAAGATAAAGTGATTACCAATGTGATGTCCAAGGTGGGAACCGAGGAATGGTCACAATAGAGTTGGGCCTACAAGTATTGAACAATGTTTTAAATAGCCCGCTATAACCGGATGCAGATTTGCAGCTCTCGAGCACCAGCGCACCTGTTATTTTAAAATTTTGAAAATTTTAAATTTATGTTTCAAAAAATACGGAAAAATTCCTAAGATACATCTGCATGTTTCTCTGCGTGCGTGCCAATTTTCGGTGCAAAAAACATCGTATTCCGAGCTGTATAAAAATAACAAAATTCTGGTCAGCAAAAAGTGAAAAAGGTGTGTTGAATCTGTCAGAAATTTCTCTTTTCTTCCCTAGCCAAAATATAATGAATTTTTTTCCCAAAATTTCTGGCGTACTTGCGTAACATGTATATGTATTTGTGTAAATAATTTCATATTTTTTGGAAGCAAAAAAGTGTGATTTTCAAAAATTTCAAAAAATGGGAGCACTGGTGCTCAGGAGCTGCAATGGATTTCCGGCTATAACCTCGCTATAACTCTGATATAGCTTTTTGAGCATGTTGTTGCTAAATGAATCCATGCACAAATTTCCACTATAGCCATATTTAGCTCCGCTATAGTCAAACTATAGCCTTTTTGGAGGGTTGCCACTATTTGCCATAACCCGATGCTCAAAACATTGGTATTGAATAATAAGATTGAGTAAGCATTCATGTTTACCTTCAATATATCATCATAATGAAGATATAAGAAAAGATACGAGATTGTTCAAGACAAAGTGCAATGACTGGATTCAATTTGATCAACACACAAAGTGTATATGATGTGGCAAGACGAATCCTCCAGTTATCTTGCAATATGGTAAGCAACTATCAATTGTGTTATGTGAACTAACCCATGATCTATGTGTTTGTCTTTCCTATGTGACTATGTGAGACATGGTTTCTTTCCATTGACTTGCATGAAATTTAAGATTTCTTATAGGCAATGAGAGGATGACATGAAGTGATGATCGTCATCAAGATTTCTATGTGCAAAATCAAGATGAGCTTGCTGAATGGAGCATATGCTTGAATCTTGCCTTGCATTTGATGATAATGGACATAGGAGATGTTATTAAGTGAGCCTCTCCCATAGTGTGTTAGGGGAAGTGAATTCGTGAATCTCACCAAACAAGCACAATAAGAATTGTGTTCATATTTGTGGGAAGCATGATCGTCATCATCTAGCTCAATTGCATTTTCAAGGATTGATTTTCTTTTATTACATGTTTCTAATTTTAGTAGTATTGAGGCGCTTGGTGGGAGACTGAATTGTAGGTGTGATATTCCTACTATCAAGAGTGGCTCCCGAGTGAGTATTTTTTATCAAATCGTCCGTATACATCTCAAACCTTACATTCTTGGCATCATATTATTTGGTTGATATCTGTATTTTATATATGCGCAAATTTAGAGATTGTTTTTTATCTTTGAAAAATTCTCAAGCTCATAAAAACAAGTTGGTATAAAATCGTATTGTGTTCTTTATGTTGGATGTTTTGTTTGGTTCTTGTTTTGTAGAGAGCTCGTGCACTTCCATCTGTGGTATTATCCTCTTGTGTTGATATTCTGGTGCTTCTCTATGTGAGGAGACAGAGCCTGCTGTTAGATTAAAAAACACCAAATTCATTGAGGGGTTCGCATGTAAAACATAATGCGGTTTTCGTACCGGTGTGCTCGGAAGTCCCGAGGAGGGCTGCTTGATACCTCCAGGGAAACCTCCGGGCTAGACAGAAATTTTGCACCTTCGGGCGCCCTGGTATTTATAGAACCTCTGGCCCGGCACGAAACCTCCAGTGGTCAGAGAATAACTGCATAACGGTTGGATTTTTTAGGAACTATAAAAGGATCTTATTACCCCCGAGTCCCCAACGATTTCTAAACTTTTGATAACGTTTTTCTCCACCATTGTTAGAATTCACAGCTTGATTTATCTACACCCCTATGATTATTGTTGCAAATTTTTAGGAAAAAGAGAGAGGAGATCATATTTAATTTTCCACCATGCAATCTCTTTTATATGTGAAGGGGACCTTGTATATCTATAATTGAGTAATTTGTTGACCTAATCCATTGTTTTCCCTTTGCAATTTCTTCATGACATTTTTTTATTTCGTGGGGTTGCGAGAGAAGGAGTTGACCACTTCTTGTGTTCTTATATTGCATTTGGTATATTCGTTTGGGTTTTCTGTGAGAATTCGTTCAAATAAAATTGTTTTGGCAATCTTGACTGTTTGGGCACCCTAAACGGTTGTTTTTGTATAACCAATCCACTATGGAGAGGGCTCTGAGCAAGATTATGGAACATCCAGTTAAGTTGTGGAGTTCGTTCAAGTCGATTTTCTAAAGATTTGGTGACTGCTTTCAAGAGTACCATTAGTGGGTCGAGCGACTTTATTTGTCTACAAGGCTAGAGTAGTATAAGGTGAGGTATTTGTGGTGTTCAGGGAATTTGCCTCGCATCTTTTCCATGGGGATTAGCTTTCTTTGGGAACTGAACCTCGGGATAGATATTCATCTATGTGTTGTATATCGGATCTCTTTCACTTGTTCATTTATCTTGTGATAACCCTCGTGTTTGAAGTCATTTATTTTACTTATAGATTGATATCACATATTTATTTACATCTTTTTTAGTTTAACTTGTCGGTGCGTTGAGCCTAATCTGAACATAAATCCATATTTTTTCACATTTATTCACAACAAATCCGTATGGCTAGTTTTTTCGCATTTATGGAAAACAAAACTGTATTTTTTAAATCACCTATTTATCCCCTATAATAGAGTTGGTCATATGGAAATTTGTAGGTCTTTTCAATCATGGACATGTGGAAATTTGCAAGAGGCTCAAGTGAGCCTAGTCTTGAAGAAAAGGTACCCAACAATAGAGTTGTCATTATGATGAAGTTACCCATAAGTGAAAAAAGGCCATCACATAATGGAGGTGACTCATCTACCAAACAAAACTAAAAAGCCAATCTGCGGAAATGGGGCTACAAGAAACTTTCATACCTTGTAGAGAGACTTACTATTGCCATAGAGAAGAATGTTAGCATCAACAACAACTCCACAAAGGGTCTTTGGAAGGACATGAAAACACTTCTAGGGAAAATCCTATCATCGCATACCGCGGGAGCGATTCGCTCTCGTGTACATCGAGATGGACCGACCCAATACATTGTCCTTCCATTTTGGGAACTTTCTAGAAGGTTCCGACCAGTTTTTTCTGGATTTGCGGTTTTCCCAAGTTTTCTCTAGTTTTTTCTTTTTTATATTTCTTTTTTTAATTTCGGATTGTATTTTCTCTTTTAAAAAATGTTAAAATCTGAAAATGGTTTAGATTTTAAAAATTGTTCAGAGTTGAAACATCTTCACATTTTAAACTTGTTCAGATTTGCAAATTGTTCATTTTTGAAAATGCTCACATTTTTGAAATGGTTCATTTTGAAAATTGTTTATTTTTTTTAAAATGGTTCAGATTAGAAAAGGTTCATTTTTAAAACTTGTTCAGATTTAAAAAAATCATATTTGAAAATGTTAATTTCTCTTTATTATTACTTAAAAACAGAAAATAAAATTAAAATAAAAACAACACAACCTACTATTGGGCCACATTCGGATTGGCCCAGCAGGGAACACTGCAGGCAGGAGCGAATAGGCGAATAGCTCCCGCGTACTGCGCTGTATAGGCGCTCCCGTGTTCTGGGCTTATGCCCTTGTCAGCTTGTAGGCTTTTCGTCCTGGTTACCGCCGCCAACCAAAGCCCACGAAGCACACCCGCGGTCTCAGCGCCGAATTAGGAACCATGTTGCGGGCGGCGGCGTCGAGGTGCGGCGGCGGCGGCGCCATCCGCCGTCTGTCGGCAGCAGCAGCCTCGGTGGGCGCGCGAAGGAAGCCTCCCCAGGACGAGGGGGACTGGTCCTACTACAAGGAGTGGTGGGGCGAGGACGACGGCCCCGGCGCCGGGGCACAGACCGTCTTCCGCCGCCACTCCGAGCACGGCAATGGCGTCGTCTCCGTCGTTGCGTACCCAGCCTCCCAGCCGGTAGCTTCTTATTCCCTTCTCCCTAGCTCCCTTCTTGGTCTAAATGGAGATCAAGAGCTATTCGTCTGCTTCCTGCGCTAGAGAAGCTAGCGAGAGTAACACCTTTTGCGAACAGATCTCTACTACAAGTGCTATCCTCCAAAAATTAGAAACATAGGCGTACAGTTTCTCGTTGTAGTCGTGTGATTCGTGTTGGTTCCTGGCAAGAATTGTTATTTCGGTGCAAGTTCAAGAACATGGGGGCAAATTCGTACTGTATTTTTTTGGTGTCTAACTTGAATATTTCCTAAGCAACTTATCACTATGGTCACTTTGGTTCTGTGCGACTAGCCCACTACAATCATTTTTCGTCATTTACCCGTACTGTACAAGGTACTAATGATTTTTAAAGAGTTTAGACCAATCTGTTCTGGACTCATGCAGAAATACAAATTGTTGTGCTGTGGCAGGCCAGCGACCAGTGGCCAGAAATTGAGAGGCGGCTTCAAGAAAGAAATTCAGTAATGTACCCAGAATCAACTGTTGCTGATCAGTTTAAGATACTAGGCTACCAGTGGCGAGTAATGCGCTTTAACGACCATACACGGCAAAGTACTGCAAAAGTAATGGCATGTTACAGGTCCGGGGTGATAGAGGATTATATTCAATGCAACAACCGAATTGCTTAGCGGTTCCTTGTAAGTTCACTTGTACTATGTTTACACCAAGATGATAATGAATCGATGATAATATGTTCATGTGCTGGTTCTTTTTTTTTCATTTTTGTTGCATCTGTTAATCTATAATATATGAGTATAACTTAGAAGATGGCTTCTTACATACAAATCAAGTATACACTGTATGGGCCACTGTTTTTAGTTTTTTCTTTAAAGTATACACTGTGCGTTATATGCAAAACTTTATTTTCCACATTTATATTCATTTTCCTTCAGTACCACCATACACATCTGAGTATCTGACAGTCGTTATTTTACAGATGTCAAGAGTATGGTATCAGCAGGATTGACAGCACTCCCTTGCATTTCTTATGATCTCCCTCAAGCAGTTTCTAAGCAGAACACTATGAAAATTCTTTGCATAGGCCATGGTGGCGGCAGCATACCATTATTTTTGGCTAGTAAATTCAAAGGTATGTATGCTACCACTTCTTTGTTTTTTTGTATTCAATCTTGTAATTGAATTCCAGCTATTTTAACATAAGCTTGTGTTAGATGCCCTTGGAGACTTTCTGTTCTGTGGTGTATTAAGGTTAAGTTTTGATCAAGATTTGGGAACCGATGTTTATTACCGCATACATTGTTACTGGATTTTTTTGTTCGGTCATACTTTGTTTTCTGCACAATGTAAACTGAATTGAAGTTATTACCTTTTTGTCTTTGTTGTCTGGTTAGAAACTATACACCTGGCTTGTGTAACTACAAAGGTGCAATATAGTGAGTATAAAATAACTAGCACCTGAATACATAACAATTTATAGAAGGATAAATGCGCTAGTCCCTGCAGGAAATAGTTGAAGTCAAATCATTTGAGCGATTATTTGGGCCAATACAGTATTCCCTGCTGTAGTTCTACCTGTATGCAGTTCTCCACTTGATAAAAACACTTAAACAATTTTTCTTCTGTTTCAGGTGCTGCTGTGCACATTGTGGAAATCGATCCAGTTGTTGTTTCAGCCTCAGTTGAATCCATGGGTTTCCCTTCATCACCTGCGAAAGAGTTATTAGCCCACTCCATGCAGCCTGCTGATGGTGACAAGCTACTATGGGGGGACATCCATGACCGTCTTTTCCTCCACATAACAGATGCTGAAGATTTCATCGCCAATGACAGGAACGTGTATGATTTAGTCTTCATCGACGCCTATGATGGAAACGACATATTTCCCCGCAAGCTTTGGGACATCGACGGAGCATTCCTGAAGAACCTAGAGGAGAAAGTGCACCCTATCCACGGCACCGTAGTTGTGAACTTGCATTCTGATTTAGAGCTGGATCCTGGTGTCGGAGACGAGACCCCTTTCGAGAGTGTGCTTCCCATGGGCAAGTACGTCTCCCAGGTGTGCAGCGCCTACAAGCAGCATTTCGGGCTGGCCTTCACAGTGGCATCCCCTTGGCTCTGCAACATCACCTTGGTCGCCTGCCGCCATAAGACGATACTGTGTGGTGCGCCGGTAGGGCGTAGTGCTAGAGACTTTGTTCTTAGCAAGCTTCTGTCGAGATCGAGCATGGTAGAGCAGGCGTTAGACCTGCCGTTTTCTTGTCTGCAGTACGTCAAGAATGGTTTCACGCTGATATGAATGATCTGATCTTTTGTCAACGCAATCCTCTGTTTGCACCGTTTCCTGACACTGTCTCACTCTGTACGGTAGTTTTGTTGTATCCTGAATGCTGAACTCTCTTTTCTTTTAACGTGGGCAGTTAGCGTGAATTTTGTGAAGAAACCGATCCTTGTTTCCTTCAGGGTGTACTGAGTTGTTTTTCGCAATTTAAATGCGATGGCCGCAGAATTTGCCATATGCTTCTCCTTTTTTGTTCGTATTTTAGTTTTGTTTGCACTTCCCCACTGGCACATCATCTGGCAGTGGCACACCCATATGGTTCTGAGTATTTCACAATCGGGAGTTCGGAGTTCTTGGCCATAATGTATGCCTGTATCATCAGCTATGCAAAATAAATTGATTTCTGGTAAGCATTTTCAGCTTTCCAAATGAACTTGGAAGGAACCACTGCAGCAGCTAGATTGCAGGCCATACACTTTGACTTGTGAGGAGATGTGGCAACAAAGTCGGGGGACAGACACGTGAGGTACATTAAACCTGACGCCGATGGCTTAAGCTTAGCTGGGCGGATGCAATGCATTACATACCCTCGAGGTTCCTGCGCTTGCGAATTGACCCGCGATGGCCTCGAAGCAAAGCTCGGCCGGTTGACGAGACGAATGGCTTAATCTACAGCGTGTTTTCGTGTAAAATCGACAATGGTTTCACGTGCATGCACCCACTTCCAGTTGAACCCACGCTCTGGATAGGAAAAAATATTAAGCTGCCGACGGACCGATAGTCCGATACACGCAAGTACACAATACAACAACACGGTTCTCGTGATACAAATCAAGCCACGAGAGGCGAGATCTCGAGCAAAACCTCACCTCTCCCGGCCCATACAGAACACCGATGCTGCTAAGGAGCTCCTCCACGTCATTCCTGCACCCCTTCCTCTCCTCCTCCCCTTCCACGCCCTCCTCTCTCCATCTCCGACGAGCCTTCTCCGACAGTCACCTCCCGTCCCTCAACCCCGACGACGGCAAACCCACCGGCCTCCACACCGAGCTCTCCTTCTCCATCTACAACACCTTTAACAGCAAGGTACCACCACACGTCCAGATGGAGCCCCACCAGGAGCAAGAACTCGAGGAGGAGCAGGAGGACCAGACGGCGGCAGCGCAGCCAGAACTGCCGGAGCTGCCGCTGTTCCTGGCGAGGGGCATGGGCATCGACCGCATCGCCTCCGGCCTCTTCACCGCCGGCATGGACTCCCAGGGCGCCGGCGCGGCTAGGATGATGAGCGGCGTGGACGAGCAGGTCGTCATGGCGCTCGACGCCCAGTACAAGGAGATGGTGGACGAGCAGCCCGGCAACGCGCTGTTCCTGCGGAACTACGCGCAGTTCCTGCACGAGGTACCGTAGTGCGATCTGTCAGTTCTTGTTATGAACTGTTTTAGTTTGCAATCATACGTATATATTATCGATTTTGCTAATTCGTTTTAGTTTGCAATCATACGTATATATTATCGATTTTGCTAATTCTAAGTCGCTAAATATCTCAGTCACCTTCTTAGCCATTCTATTTTGCGTGCGTTTCCGATCAAGAGTTTAGAGTGGATGCCCAACACCACCAGTGTGCCAGCTATAGATGTATCTTGTGATTCATTTGTAATAATTTAGCCCCGCAAAAGACCAGGGACCAAGGTTGGTGGTACGTGTAATCTATCTACAGTCAACAGAAATGAGTTTTGGATCTATATGCATCTCTGCCATTCTGCCAACTACTTGAACCGTATTGAATAACATAGCCTGAATAAGATTCGTTTGTTTATGTGCTGGGAACTGTGAGCATCTTACGTCACGCGCGCGTTTCAAAGATGTAGATCAGGTATTTCAAGAGGATGTCAATCAAACTCATTTGTTTCACAGTGATAAAGGCATCGCAGACTTCTTTTTAATAATTGTTTTAGATCATGTATGTAGTGGTTTTTAATCTGTTGCACTACTGCCAACAACTGATGGACGATCCAGGTGAAGGGCGACCCCAGGAGGGCCGAGGAGTACTACTCGCGCGCCATGCTGGCCGACCCCAGCGACGGCGAGATCATGTCGCAGTATGCCAAGCTGGTCTGGGCGGTGCACCGTGACCACGACAGGTCCCTCGTGTATTTTCAGAAATCGGTGCAGGCAGCCCCGCGGAACAGGTACGCACGCACCATTACTGAATCTAATAAGCTTCTTCAAGCTGGCTGGTAGCTGACCGTGGTTTCTTTGGCATGGCATGGCATGGCAGCCACGTTCTCGCGGCGTACGCCAGCTTCCTGTGGGAGCAGGACGACGACGACGATCTCGGAGAAGGCGAGCAGGGAGCGCCGGAGCCTGCTTCCGCGCAACCGATGCAGCTGGCTTCTGCGGCCGTCTGACCAGGGTGGCCAGGGCAGCCGAGGCGTGCCTGCTACCGATGTACTAGTAGTACTAATGATAATGATCAAGCTTGTATGGCGTTTATGTGTAATCTGAGAATGATTGAGGTGTGTGTCGAGAATAAATACCGGAATCGTTGGAGGGGGTAAAGTGCTGTAAACTTTGGTGATTTCAACTGCAAATGAAAGTAGAAGTACTTTCTTTAAAAGAATGGCAGATGCCAGCAAGCGCAGCACACCATTACTAACATCCCATGCTGGCTTTGGACGCTGGAGAGCGGTGCCTTTCAAGCCTGCAACAGGCCTCCATGCTTCCCTGCATCAGGAATGCAGAATGAACTATGGTCAGACAGATTCAGACTAATAGCGACGCAGACACTACTTTCGTCCCAGTAGCAAGTAGCAATACTCTGCATCAACGCGCTAAGCTCCTAGCTGTTGACAGAGGCAGCACTTCTATAATGCATTTCAGAGCTAACCCGCGAGACAGTAAGCCCTGTATCTGTATGTGCGTGCACACGAGCATCTGACAGTGCATTCTTTTGCACGAATCTGTGAGTTGTACACCAATCTTGACCAAAAGGGTTTCGCAAGCTAACGTCTACAAATTATAAGTTCCGAGGTACGAACTTCTGCAGTTCTATTCGTAGAACAGGAATAGCGTCTACAGCTGTAACGCCGTATGCTGCAAACGTTGCCACATTCCTGCAGCTGTATTTGAGGCGACACCACAACAAGCTGGAAAGATAACTAAAACTATCGATTGGCATCAGACTTTTTTATCAACTGGACACGGATCAGATGATAACACCGATCCATTTTCATGTCTTGGCAGCTCAGGTTTCGATCATACCAGATAAGAATCCCATCTAGAAACGAGTCATGCTCAATATCAGCTAAGCAAAACGCAAAGTTCTCCACATAATTGCGCTTTGCTGTGACAAAATTATGGCCACGGCCGCACCAGGTAGAGAGCACCAAATGGGATGCGACCATTTGCCGGCGGAGCAAATGCGGAACTACTCGTAACCGTCATACTGACGTCCACCCCTCCTCTGGTACCCGTTTCCGTTTGACCGAGTAGCGTAATCCGCGTCGTAGCGCCCACCATATTGACCCCTTGAGAAATCAGAAGTTCTTCCCCGCCCTCGTCCTGCAAAGTGGCAGGCTACAGTTATTAACACTTAAAAGTCCTAAGAGAGGACATAAATTCGGAAACCACAAGCCTTTTCTACTGAGCTCAATTTGGATTAAATCCATTCTAGGGATATTTTTCTCGTTCCTTTGAAAGTAGGTATTCATAGTTATGGTGAAATTTTAAATTGAACTGGACAACATGGAAGCCTATAATACCATCTCCAATTACGAGGTTCCAGGAACCTCATTAATGTGTGAAGCATAAATGAAGTACATAACAAGACATAGCCTACAAACAGTTTGCACAAAGATTGTTGGAAAGATAAAAAATCTGCAAATGACGGTCATGAGGAAATCAGAGACATAGCCTACTTACTTCCACCGCCACGGAAGATTATACTGCTAGGCCTCCGCTCCTCAACAAATACTTGACGCCCATTCAACTCTATTGGAGATGCCTGATGTACAAAAGATCGCCATAAAAAGATGTGTTCAGGACTTCAGGTATAATGACATCAGATAGATGGCATTCAGACTACTCTTTTTCGTACATTTCTATGGACTTCAACTACTGGCTCAAACCTGAGTACGAAAATTGAAGAATATAGATTTAATAATGCAGTCTACTTCTAGTAGTTTACGCATCTGGAAGTGGTAGATAAAAGATCTTCAACATGGTGCTTTGATTATGCACAAAACAGAAGTCCGTGGGCTATGTTCTCTATAGTTTGGCCTTCAAGTAAAATATACGGTTTTTCTTTCAATTCTTACAGCAGAGTTTGAAAAAACATGTTAGGCACTTGGGCATGTCGACCACTGAGGGGAGGAAGAGGATGCAGGAAACTAATTTGCAATGTAGATGCTATATAAATAATACAGGACCATGCCATACTAAGATAACTCCATTCAATGCCAGACTAAGAAATTGAGAGACTCACACTCAACGCATTTTGGATGCCACTCATTTTTTCATACTCAACAAAGCCAAAGAAAACTCCAGCCTCCTGCATATTAGTACATGAATTAGGAAAGCCAACAGCAAGAAGAACAAAGCCTAGATAGAATCACAGAAGCAACAAACCTTGCGACTCCGTATAGCAACTCCATCAGGTTTAATTCTTCCAAAAGCCTGAAAGGCCTTTTCAAGATCAAAGACTGAAGTAGCTGGAGAAAGATTACCAACATATACAGAGAGGAATTCTTCTGAAAGAAAATAAAGACCATCGTCAGTCAATACACGACGACAAAGATTAGGCCCACAGAAATTTTAACAGACACAAAAGACCTAACAATGGAAGATAAAATTTAGTGTTATTATTTCCAAGGAACATAAAAGCAGATGAGAAACAGGATCAAATGGCTGTGGATAAGAGACCAATAGTAAGCAGGCTGCCACAAGTTCAAAGATATATGGTTCATTTTTCTGCACTTTACATGCACATACACCCAAAAAAACTCTAATTAACCACCAGGTCAGAAAATTTACATGGGAAGGTCACATACATAATCATTAGCATACTCATGAATCTAAGAGAATGTGCAACTTTTAAGTACCCAATAAGCTCTTCCAGTAAGAAAAGACAGCATGACCGGTTTTCCTGTTCTTAAAAGCGTCAGCTAATAAGCGGCGGGAAGATAACTAGCATGCATGAGTAACGATGATTGCAGGGAAAATATCGTCAAACAAGCAACAAGCTAGAGCAACCATTACCTCCCATAATTTTAGATAATGTAGCAGTTCCTGAAATTTCGAAATAAATAACATAGGAGTGACTACAAAACAAAAATAACAAAAAGACAGGGGTGTGTGTACGTCAAACAAGAGCTTACCCACTTAGGATTTCACCTAACTGATGAATTGGGCACTAAAGGGGGTATTTGATGATATTCAAGAATTTGGCTTCAAACTACGGAACACAGAAGATGAGCTTAACACAGGAAAGTTTGGATAAAAGACAAGTTGAAACCCGTTCTCGGTGCTAAAGGGGGTTTGGTGACATTCAAGAATTTGGCTTCAAACTACCTAACACAGAAGATGATCTTAAAACAGGAAAGTTTGAATGAAAAAAAAGTCGAAACCCCTTCTCAGCGCTAAAGGGCAAAGGGTGTCAACATAAAACAGTTAATTGTTAATAGAGGAATGAATTTTGCCAAATGTTAGTAATGACAAATAAATTCACAAGGTAGATACCAACAGATTGAGATGTTGGAGTAAACAAGCATACAACAGAAAGAAAACCTTCATATTCAGGGACACTGGTATCCCGACGAGTGTCCAAGTTGGATTTTTCTTGCACTGACTGTCGAACTGGCTGCGACTCTGCAATCTCCACCGTAGCCTTGTTGACTGGATTGGATTGGATAACCTGTTTGCCAGCGGGTCCTTTTTTTCGCAGCTGACAAATTTGCAACCGATCATCATAAAGTTGAAACCAAGAATTTGGCATAATTTAAAATATAATATATGTTTACTTACCACTGAAGCATATGTTAGCTTAGGTGGTTCTCCTACAAGTTCTTCAGGGGTAGGTGGGGAAGAAGGGTGAAGAGAGCAAGAGATGCATCCTGTTTAATGTCTGCTGAACTGGGGAATGAGGGAGCAGGATATTCGATATGAGTTTCTTCGTTGATTGGAGCCTCATACTCCAAAGGATCTTGCTGCTGCATTTCATAATTCTCATATATAATACCAGTCTCCCTTTCCTCAATATCAGCAGGAGCTGCAAACCCATTTGCTTCAAGTTCTTCGGCCACATAATCGGATGCTGAGGGTCAACCATAAAAGAAACTATTATAATTACAACCCTGGCTACAATTGGTTGGAGATAAGATTTCCCTCAAGAACAATGCAGAATAATACACTAATGGTCTAACAAAATAATATAAACTAGGAATTTTATGTAGAAAGGAGTACTACCTAAAACGAGGACCATAGTTATACTGTTATAGTACTTAGAATGTGAAGAGGGTGGTAAATGAATCATTAAAGTTGGCAACATAAAACATGATACGGTGATTTAACAGTGCAGCAAAAATAAAAAGCGATGCACCAGGTGGGAAATTGTGATAAGTTGATAATTATATCGAAATAACACGTAATACTAAAACCCATTTGCTAAAGAGAACTAGCAGCGAAACGTACTTGATTACTGACAATATATCATAGCACAGTCTATCATCAGCTATGATGTAATTCAACTTAAACAGAAGTAGCTCAACCACAAGAAAAGGTGAGTGACAGTTCTTTAGATGCATAATGCACTTGAACACTGTCAGGAGCAATACCTGTTTCAGTTAAGGTATTAGGAGCAGCCATATGCGGTAGATTGGCAGCAAAACCGTAATCAGCAACTTGGTAATGAGCATCATACTCATCACAGATATACTTAAAGATGTCACTGTATACAAAAAATCCATCTGGTTCGACCTGAGGAGCAAGAACGAAACTATGGGAGAATCTCTTGCGCGAAGGGTGGCCCTTCAGTTGGACTAGGCCAGTAACCAACCCAAAGATGGCTCCACCCCATGACTCCAAAAAATTAGCCGTTCTAACCTCAACCTTGTGAACATTCATGGACATCAATATATCATTGATATCCTGCATAATTTAGGAGGAGACAAGGTAAGAAATATATATTAAATAATGAATTGGAACACTAAAATGCCAGATTACAAGTTTGCAAGCTGAACGTACAACAAAAAAACTATCTCTAAAATATAGATTCCATTACTTCAATGCCAAATTTTCAATAATTTAGACTATGAAACATCCGAAATCACAACAAGACCAAAGAAGTAATCATCAGGCAAATAAAATCAAACAAGTGTCCATCGAAGCCTTATAAACCATACCTACCAATCTATCATAAAACTTGGCTAACAAAATATAAAAAGTGCCTGGTAAAAAGGTAATAAAACGATACTTTTGCATTTCAATTGCAGAAAATGAGAAACTAACTTTAAAAAGAGATCAAACCACAAGCCACACATTCTGCTTTGTTTACCCTTGAACAGTAATGTTTTATTTCTAATAATGTAGTATAACATCAGGAAATGGATGGAAACAAATACTGATAATACAGAAGTTCCACATCAACCGACACATATCCACACCACTAACAAACTATTCGAGCACAAGATCCTGAATCATAAAAACTTCTGAACCTCGTAACTGCATTTTTCCTAATACACATTGCATGAACCACTGCCTACTTGTTCCAAAAGGCCCAAAGTTCCTTCATCCCCAGCAACAGAGCAATAGTAATAATAATCTCATCATAAAACGAGGAATTGAAAACTAAGACAGTATGCACATTCAGTCGGGTGGTGCATACTCACCAATCAACCATCAAAACAGAACTGAAATCGACATGCGTTGCACACCTAATTATCATAAAACTTAGCTAACAAAATATAAAATGTGCCAGGTAAAAAATGAGGTAATAAAACGACACTTCTGGATTTCAGTTGCACAAAATGAGAAACTAACTTTAAATAAGAGGTCAAACCACAAGACACGCATTCTGCTCTGTTTAGTGTTTACTCTTGAACAGTAATATATTAATATTTAACTTCTAGTAATTTAATATAAACAGGAAATGGATGGAAACAAAATAGACAATACAGAAGTTCCACATCAACAGACACATATCCACACCACTAAGAAACTATGTGAGTACCAGATCCTGAATCATAAAAAAGTTCTGAACCTGGTGACTGTATTTTTCCTAATACACATTACATAAACCACCGCCTACTTGTTCCAACAGGCCGATGGAACTTCCTTCATACCCAGCAACATAGCAATAGCAATACTAATCTCATCATAAAAAGGGACTGAAAGCTAATACACTACGCACATTCAGTCGGACGGTGCACACTCACCAACCAACCATCAAAACAGAACTGGAATCAACATGCATTGCCCACCACCCAACTCGTACTACTCGGTATTACCACATCATGGCGACGACTATCGGCAAAAACAGCATAAACGTGACTAGATTGGGTTCGTTCATACCTCGACCGTCTCCCCGAAAACGGAGTCCAGCGTCTCGCAGTCGAGCCGCACCACGGTGCTCCCGGCCGTGTAGAACTGCCTGGCCAGCTCCGGGGTGTTGGCGAGGACGCTGTAGTAGCCGTGCAGGAAGACGGACCCCACCTGCGGACGACAACGAGCAATGAACCCTACGCGTCAGCCCAAAATCTCCGCGGGCGGGGTCTGTCTACACGGTGTGTTGTGGTTCGGACGGGGGCGCTGACCTCGGAGGCGTAGGGGTGGCCGGCGATGCGGTGCTGCTCCGCCCGCAGCTCGTCCATGGCCGCCGGCGAAAACCCTAGCGGGGGAGGGGACGAACCGGACCAGCGGCGCGTCCTCTCGCGAGGCGCGCGCGGCGAGGGGGAGGGTGCGGGGGCGGAGGCGGCGGCGGCTAGGGTTTGCGAGTCTGGGGCGGGGGCTGGCTCGCCGCGTCGGCCTGTACGGGGAACGGAGGCGAATGGGGATCGAACGGGAGGGGAGGGAGGGCAAGGTTTTAAAATGGTCGCCGCTCGCTGCCTTTCGCCGTCCCGTTTCCTTTGCGGGGGCCGTCGTCTCCTTCCGGTCGGGTCGGTCAAGCAGCGAGGGGCACGGTCCGGTCCCCGGCCGTGCCGATTGACCGGTGGGCCCCGCAACGAGAGATCTGGGACGTGGGTCAGGTGGTTGGTGGGGCCGTGGGAATGGAGCGAGCGTTACACCTTACACGTCCAGTCTGAAATTTATTGTTTTTTGTTACGAATAAAAGTAAAAACCATGTACTTAAAAATATTCTCATGACCTTTAAATCGCACTTGCATTTTTCTCGTTTTCTCATCTTTATGGCCACTTTGAGAGTTTGAGTGGCATCATATTCCCAAAACAAAAGGATATAAAAACTTTTGGTTTAGGGTAGGTGACGTGTTAGCTTGAATCCTAGGTATTTAAACAGAAAAACACAGATTTAGTACATGAACTTACCGAGAATGTGCGTTTTGGTCACCAAGTTGCAAAATGTGAAAAGCAAGTCAGAAAGTTGACAAGCGCGAGCGTTTTGGTCACTCCGTGACAGCGGACGGTAGTTTACATACGTGGCTAACTGTTTTTTTTTACAAATCTCCATCTAAATGTTTGTTTCTTCTCGTGTATTCACCCTACGGGCTAGCCATTATAGCAAACTGGTTGCGCGGGTCGGAGTTCGTCTCTGTTGCCATGTCTGACTGGGCTCTGGCCGTCCTCGGGCGGTGAAGCACGTCGTGGCAGAGCCCCTGCGTGTCTCCGAGCTACACCCCTACCCCGTTTTCGAGCTTGAAGTCTAAAATGTACGGCGCTGCTAGGGGGGTCGATCTGGATGGCGGACACCCGTCACCTCGTCGGCGTTCAGGTCGTGCTGCTCACCACGAGCATCGTGTTGGTCTCCATGCATAGAATAGGCGTCCTAGAGGGATCGTACGACAACGTTGGGAGCGGCTGCTCACCGACATGAAAAGCGACGGCCTCGACGATAACACTGGCGCGAGTGACGCCATCAAACGTGGCTTGCTCCTGGAGCTCGGGTCGGCGGCCATGGAGGAGATGGTGAAGGTGGCGCATGTGGACAACACGTTGTGACTGCCCATCCTGGACTAAACATAGGCGGCCTCGACCGAGCGCCGACGGAAGCTAGAACATGTGGCGGCGGTGAGGAAGTGGCAGGCGTCGCACGTGCACCGGGCGGCCCAGGAGCACGGCCGGCTTGCAGGCGAGGCCGAAGGAGAGCAACCCCAGGAGATTGCACGCGGTGGCATAGTTGACGAGGTTGACGATGAGTGGCCGGCGGTGAGGGAAGTGCGCCGTTGCGTCGTGGCCATCTCAGTGAGGAACAGAGGAGTGGCAGGGGCTCACTAGGAGCTCGAGGACGAGGTCTGCATGGGAGGGAGCCCAGCAGCATCAACGATGTCGTCGAGAGGACTAGCAAGGCGGGGTCGGCTTGGTACGCTCAGACCTTTGGCGATGGCTCCAGCAGGACCAGATACATGATGTGGTGCTTCAGACCTTCAGTAGTCGACTTTGAGTACTGGCACGCGGAGGAGAGGGAGATCGACGGCGAGGAGGCATCCTGCTGGAGGCGGAGAACATAGTGACTGAGGCGGCGATGCAGGGCTCCGACGTCGATTCCTTAACCGAGGAAGGTCATAATGAAGGCGCGGAGCTATTGGACAAGGCGGCGTGGCTGAGCGAGGTCGACGACAAGGGGTCAAGGTGGGCGTTTGGGAATTCCCGAAAATTTGGGACGGGAAATTCTGGAAAATAAAGTTCAGGATCCATAAAATGAATCCCGAATTTGCATCAAAAAAATCCCGATAATTCGGGATCGGGAAATCTTGTATTTCCTGAAATATAGACGTCAGAGGAGAAAATTCCTCCTCCTCGTTGGCTCGTCCTCCTCACGCATCACGCCGGCGTGCCCCCTTCCGACGCTGCCTTCCTCGCGCACTGGCTCGCCGAATCCGCCGCCAACTTCCACCAGTTCTGTGCGGGGGCGCTCCTCGTCTCCAGCCTCCGCTGGCGGGGCCGCCGGGAGCTTCTCGCGATGACTGCGCATTCTGCGAGCAGTGGAGGTGGTGGCCGTCGGGGAGGGCGACGTGGATGTCGGGGAGCTCGACGACGAGGTGGTGCCTATCGGCGCGCTGGTTGGTGGCGGTTGGTGGCTAGGTACCGTGCGCTGGTCGGGGATTTGGAGACGAGGGGTCGAAGGCAACGGATAAGGTGCACGTGCGAGTGGAGTTCTGAGGAGAGATAGCGCTTGGGCCTGGGCTGAAAACAACTCATGTTTCGCACCTGGGCCTATGGGCTTTTAGTTTGTTCGGGATATACGGGATAATCGGGATCTAACACTACATTCCCGAATTTTCCTAAATAATCGAGCGATCGGGATTTTCGGGTTCAGGAGATTCGGGTTCGAGATCGGGAAATTCAGGATTCGGGATCGGGAAATATGCCCACCCTGAACAAGGGGGAGAACAATGATGCCGACGGTTGTGCACTTTGTATGCCGCTCGCGATGTGTTTCATAATACGCTTACCCCATGGGCATGAATGGACGAGAAGAAACAAAATTTTAGGGGCAATACGCAAAAAGATAGTCATGCACGTCAGCAAACTAACGGCCGCCGTGACGGAATGACCAAAGCGCACACTCGAGGCAACTTCGTGACCCGCTTTTCACGTTTTGCAAATTGGTGACCAAAGCGCTCATTCTCGAGAAGTTCATGTACTAAACCTATGTTTTTCTCCTATTTAAAAACAGTTCAGGACTTGGAATCACGGAGTGTTGACCCCACGTGACTATGGGATTCATGCAAGAGGTTTAAGTTAATGTGTGTTTTTCTCCAAAGCATTAGGAAGTGATTTGTGGTGGCTTCATGAATCATATTTGATAGGATAACTATATGGTTACCATTTCTCTCTCTCTCTCCCTCCCCCCCTCTCTCTCTCCTTTATCATCTTAATGCACCGATCTATAAACTCCAAAAGATTTTAAGAATGAAAGCCAACTACTTCCTCCGATCCGAATAAACCGTCGCTCGCTTTACGTACAACATGTACGTGCTAGGTTGGTTTCTGGCGAATCTTTTAACGGATCGGAGGGAGTACGTAAAATCTATAAAAAGGAAGTTGTTACTTTCTTTCTCTCACAGAGGAAAATTGATCATCTCTTGTAGATCCAAACAAGAAATATAAGCATTCTTAGTACAACTGGAAGATGGTCCGGAAACATGGCACATACCATGTTTGAATTCCTCATTTTCTTTGCAGCAGCGGCACCCGATGTAGGCATCAATACAGTACAGGGGCGGCTAGATGACATGCTCGATAGTCTTCTAGGGACCGCGGGTTGCGTCTCCTCTCCATCTAGATGCTGAGCGTCGGGCAGGGTCTCAACTTTTGTTCCTTTCCCTACCCCTACCCCCTCTGTGGTTTATTAGCTTTCCTCTTGTTGTTGGATTTACTTGTGCAACTGCCCCAAAGGATCTCTTTTCATACTTGTGGATTTATATGAACTTTCTTGGCATGTTACTTTATATATAAAGTGGGACGAAAGACTGTTTCGAGAAACATGTCACAAACACCCAGTTTGAATAATAGGCATGGTCAACCTTTCTAATTCTCTAGACACAGATTTTGCATGCACTGAGCCAATAAGACTCTTAAAAAAAGTTCAAGATATGTGATATGACCACACACCTTCGATGTTTGGGCTAAAGCGGTAAACACGAGAGCCCTTAGGTATGCAGGGTTTATCAATGATCTCAGTGTTTGCCCATCTTTCTAATAAATTTGGACAAACATTTTTAAAGATATTTTATTTAGTTTTTCTCTAGAAAACTACATCCTCTCACCCTCTCGTATCCTCTTTCTCACGTCGTCACCCCACTTATATTCTCGACGTACAAGTATACTAGTTTCCAAAGTAAAAACAAAATCTCGTAAAAAACTATCAATGTGGAATCTCTTGTTTGAAAATCTTAATTGAAAACACCTTGTAATTCAGATTTTTTTGTAAAGATACTTTAATTTTAATTTATGTTTCATCACTAAAAGTACTATAAGACTGCATCCTCCCATCCTTTTATATCCCTATCTCTTATATCCTCACCCATATTTCTATTCTCGTTAAGACAACTGGCGAGCAGCGAGACACTTTTGTTCTTCTTACAACAAGTGATGAGCATAGCCAACGGTCGCCATGTAAGGATGGAGAAGTCCATACAGACGAACTTTCGGTATAGTTGGCCATTTTCTATTGATTTATGTCTTTTTGTTACTAATTTTAACAGATTTTTTAGAATTTGAGAAGATACAAGTTTTTTAGATATCGAGAAAATACAACTATCCAATGTTTTTTATCGGAATAATTCATGTGGGCGCGTTTTGGTTGGCCTGACGCAAGCGTAACCCAATAGGTGGGCATAAAACACGATGCCCAAAGTCCAGAACCCGTATAACCCGAACCCGGGAAACCCGAACACTTTTTCTTGTGGCAGTTTTAGAAACCTAAAACTATTTCATGTAATTCGGGTTTTGATCCAGGCACCCGATTAGCACGATATAACATAGGATGACCAGCAAATAAATACCAAACAGACCAAGCCCAGCACAATTCTAACTATCACCTGTAACCTAGTATACCAAGGGCGAATCCTATGCAACGCCGGTTGCGTCGATTCGTCGATGCAACGCGTACCCCTCCAGTTAGTAATCCGGTGTTGGTGGGCCGGTCAAGGTGCGTGGCTTTTAACTAGTTTTTCCGGTTTTGGGAAGGTTCTAGTAACTTCCTGTTGGTCTTTTATTCGTTATTTCTGTAACTGGTTTTTCCTGTTGTTTTTTCAATTTCTTTTTGTTTGTTTTCTTTTATTGTTCTTATTTCAAAATTAAAAAATGTCCATCTAAAAAAATGTTTTAGACCGCCGCGTGCCTGCTCGGCCCATGTCGTGCCGCTTCGGGGAAGCGACGCAGAAGGCCTCGTATAGGACCCCCGCGTGCCTGCGCCCGTCCCCCTCTCTCCCCTTCTCCTGAGTCCTGACCCTGACCCTGACCCTGACCCGCTCCCACCAAAGCCGCTAGAGCGCATCGACCACGGCGCCGCCAGCACCCCGTGTGGTCGTCACCGGCTCACCGCTCGCCGCCACTACCCAGCGCACCACCACGGCGCCGCCAGCACCCCAGGCCCTAGCGCACCACCGCCGACGCTGCCCAAACCTAGCCGGGCCGCAACCGCTCGGCTACACCTTCCCGACGCTAGTAACCCAGTCCAGTTTTCGTCGAGAAGCCCAATTCATCAGTAGTTAGCACAAAGCCCAAGCAAAATACAGGTCCAAAACCAAAACCCTTCCATAGTCGCACTCCCATCGTTCTCCCCTTCCGCCACCAGCGCCACCGCCTCCTCCTCCCGCCGCCCCCTCTCTCTCCCCGATGGCCGAAGCACCGGAGCAGCCGTCGTCGGACCCACCCACTCCGCCGCAGGAGACCATCCAAAAGCCTAAGAAAAACAAGAGAGGCCGCACGAAGAAACCGAAGCGACCCGCCGCCGCCCCCTCCTCCGCCGGCGCCGCCATGGTCGAGGACCCCTTCCTCGTCCTTGCTGGTGGCAGGGAAGGAGGTAACGAACTGAGCTTCCCGTATTAGGATTTCCACGTTGGTTGGGTACCTCGGTGTGGTTACTTACTTGACGTGGCTTGGGGTTCGACGCAGGGTTCCTGGAGCTGGAGGAGATCGACGGGGCCGACTACGGGATCTTCGGGAGCATCGTGGAGGACGTGGGAGGGAGTGAGAGGAAGATGGGGAGTGACCAGAAGAAGAAGAAGACGAAGAGGGGGAAACGGAAGCGAGGGGAGGATGCCAAGCGCTTGGATGGCGATGACGATGGGGATTGTGCGGGCGATTTGGTAGCTGAGAGCAAGGAGGAGGAGGGTGAGAAGGCCGAGAAGAAGGGAAAGAGGAAGAAGAGGAACAGGAAGAAGAGGAAGGTGAATGCTAAGGAGACGGATTTAGAGAGCAAGGAGGATGGCACCGATGGCAATGTGGAGGAGAGCAAGGAGGATGGCGCCGATGGCAATGTGGAGGAGAGCAAGGAGGATGGCGCTGATGGCAATGTGGAGGAGGGTAAGAAGGGCGAGAAGAAGGGAAAGAAGAAGAGGATCAGGAAGAAGAGGAAGGTGAATGATGCGGAGAAGGACTTGGGGAGCAAGGTGGATGTTATCGATGACAATGTGGAAGGTGCTTAGTTTTTCGTTTACAGTTTGTGGCTTCGGATCATTTGCTTATGTAGTTGTAGATTAGAGTTTGGTATTCCCTTACTTTGGATTTATTTAGTTGCTTTTGCGAATTTTGGTAGATTAGCAGTGCAGGTTTTCTTGAGAATATATAACGATACTGTTCTGTGCTCCCAGATGCGGAAGATGCCAACGAAAATATGGAACACGATAACAACGATGAGCTGAAATTGGGTGAGGATGAACTTTATGGGTGGCTGGAGTTAAGACTGCATCCCCTTCTTATCAAGGCAATGCACAGGCTTGGGTTTAAAGAGCCAACACCTATACAAAAGGCTTGCTTTCCTGCAGGGGCTCATCAAGGCAAGGTTTGTCATATGTTAACTGATAGGTCACTGGCCATTAATTTATTCTGCATGAAAATGATGAATTTATTTTGTTTTATTGTCCTGCTGTTATTTGTGATCAACTTTCTTTTAGCTTCATAACATATTTGTTGAGTATAAACATGGTATTTTTTTCTTATGCTCGTTGCCTTTTAAGTTGTCTAATGGAGTTATGGATATAGTTACTTTTTATTTTTCAAACCAGTAGTGCTATTTTGGCCTCTTAGTTCACTTATTATTAACTGAAAAATCTTAATTCTCCATGGGAAGCCTTATATCTTTTAACTGTGCTCATGTTTATCCACTGCTACAGGATGTTATTGGTGCAGCAGAGACAGGTTCTGGAAAGACACTTGCTTTCGGTCTCCCTATTTTGCAGCGCCTTCTCGAAGAACGAGAGAAGGCCGAAAGATTACATGTAGAAGATGAAAAAACGACGGAGGAAAGTTCTACGGGAGGCCCACTCCGCGCACTTATTTTGACACCCACCAGGGAACTTGCCAAACAGGTATAGGAATGACCTTTCACAGTGTGATATACATAATACATTTGGCTGGAACTTTTATACTTGCTGATGCTGTAGCTATAAATCTACGTTGTCCATCCTAGCCCCCTTAGTGCCTTCTGGTTAATTGAGTTCAGCTTATCCCTAGCCTATTCAGTTAGAGTTCTGAACATTATTGCTCTTGAAATTTCTGTTCAAGCTGTCACCTCTATTCAAATATGACGTAGTGTGTCATTCATGCTATGATTTTTATTTACAGGTCTGTGATCATCTAAAAGATGCAGCTAAGTTCTTAGGAATTCACGTTGTTCCTATTGTTGGTGGTTTATCCATGGACAAGCAAGAACGACTTCTAAAAAAGAAGCCTGAAATTGTCGTTGGAACTCCAGGAAGATTATGGGAGCTAATGTCCTCAGGCAATCAGCACCTAGTTGAGGTTAGTGTGTAAATGTCTGGAAGTATATGTCGAGTTGTTATTGTGCATTTTGGCAACTCAGTGTATGATTGGCATACAACATCCATACCCTTAGGAAAACACATTAGGTATAATCGTTAATCATAAGTATATCCTAACCTTGATTGTTTCGTTGAGTGATAACAAAATGCCCAACTTTCGTGAATTAAGTTGTTTTGTTAATGCATTGGGGTCGGAAGATTTCCAGCACTGCAAACTGCAAGGAAATGACACGCTTAATCACCTTTTTTTTCTGTTTGTGCAAACTGAAGGCCAGGCTGGCATCTTCAGTTTGAAAGAATCCTGGTTTACCCCCATAAAAGAAATACTTCTAGGTGATAGAAGCCAGCAAACTAATCACGGTGATCTCTAGTTGAACCTAACTTGTATCTTATATGGTTATTACTGCTATTCCTTCTTTAAAATGATTGAACCTCATAGTAAACTAAACTTTTCGTTATTTCAAATGACAGAATGAAGTAAAGAAGTGTGGGTGATCTCTGGTTGAATTTAACTTTTATCTAAGATAGTTATTACTGTTATTCTTATCTCCAGATGATTGAACTCAATTGTAAACTGAACCTCTCTTTATTTGAATGACAGAATGAAGTATATAAATGCGGCTTATTCTACTTTATTTATTTTGTCATTATTTTATGTTGAAGACATGGTGCTAACTGTCACAATGCTTCCATTTATTTACCGCTCAGCTGCATTCACTGTCATTCTTCGTGTTGGATGAGGCTGATAGAATGATAGAGCGGGGTCATTTCAAAGAAGTGCAATCTATCATTGAGATGCTCCCTCTATCTAATAGTTCTGATGAGCCAACGGTAAAAGCCACGTCAAGCTGTGAAACTGTGCTAAATTTACAAATAAAGAAGAGGCAAACCTTTGTCTTCTCGGCGACACTTGCACTTTCGCCAATTTTCGCAAAAAGTTAAAGCGTGGCCTTTCTACTTCAAAGGCATCAATGGCTGACGATTTTAGCTCCATCGAAGCACTTTCGAAGCAGGCTGGTATGAAACCTAATGCAGAAATAGTTGATTTAACAAATGCTTCGATCTTGCCTGAGAAACTTGAAGAATCATTCATCGAGTATGCCTTTTCTCCTTCTTGTACTTCCGTTATGCAGCTGTTTTTTTGGCTTGTATTTTTTGATGCAAAAAATTATAGTAGACAGTTTGACACTGAAAAGTTATTGTTCGCTTGTTTTGCAGGTGTAGTGATGATGATAAGGATGCCAACCTGTACTATATATTAAGTGTTCATGGGCAAGGTCGCACAATAATATTTTGCACATCGATCGCTGCACTGCGTCACATTTCTTCTTTATTGCGCACTCTCGGAATCAATGTCTTGACAAATCATGCTCAAATGCAACAAAGGGCTCGCATGAAGGTGATTCTCCCATGAACTGTGCACTGTACTTATATGTAACATTTACTAAGCTCTTGGAATCGTGGTTCACTTAACATATTGTCTATTATATACTTAAATTTTTATGGTTGGAATTCCTGTAACCAATTGACACATATCTTGAAGTTATGCCTTTTTATTGCGGCATGAAGTCTCACTTTTTTGCATATTGCTAACAATTAGTAATGCACTAATTTTTGTCTAAAATTATCACTCAATAACTCGCTCTGGGATCAGTGGGCGCTTTACTTTTGTTTTCCAATTATTTTGTGATGACGTACCTTCTTCACTGTAGTTTTTTTGTTCTTGCTTATTTTAAATTGGACCCCAATCTCTGCCTTGTTATGGTCAAATGAATTTCTAATGTTTACCCTTTCTAAGATAAAGCGTTGAGGTTTTCTTGTGTCCATTCAGGCTGTGGATCGTTTCCGTGAAAACGAGGATTCCATTTTGGTGGCAACTGATGGTTTTGCAAGGGGCATGGACTTTGATAATGTCCGAACTGTTATCCATTATCAACTGCCACATACCACTGATGTAGTGCACTGTTTATTTCTTGAACCTATACTAATTCTTGATGTAAACCAAACTCACTACCTAGATTTTAAAATTCTTTGCTGTCCCCTTAGGTTTATATCCACAGGAGTGGAAGGACTGCGCGTAAATTATTGGCAGGTTGCAGTATCGCGTTGATCTCTCCTGACGACAAAGCCAAGTTTTACTCTCTTTGCAAGTCATTTTCAAAGGTTATTTTCGTTCGACAGCCTATGCATTCTCACACGGCTTCAGATAGTTGGTGTTTGTGGCCACCGTTTTTATGTTATATTTTCATAGCGCTGCTCTTCTATTTTGCTCCTGGTTTCTTACAAGTGCATTTTCAGCGCTCAACCACTCAAGGTGGTGCATAATTTATTATGATTCTTTCTCCGATTAAGCTTGCTATAACCATTGATTGATTACCACAGGAGAACCTCCAGCAGTTCCCTGTTGATCAGGCCTACATGCCTGCAGTAATGAATAGGCTCTCCCTTGCTCGTCAGATCGACAAGATATCGCGTAAAAATTCACAGGCAAGTTGTTTGTTAGATTCTTTGATCATTTCTAACATGTATGGATTAATCACTGACCTCTGATTACGATCTGACTTTCCTCTGCTTTTCAGGAAAATGCTAGCAAGTCCTGGCTTCAGAGGAATGCTGAATCCATGGGACTTATATTGGATGCTAGTGACAGTGAGGAAGAACGTGTACAGGGCCACAAGCAACGAAAGGCAACATCTGCAAAGCTCCAGAAACTTCAACAGGTTTGAATGATTAAGAATATTATATTAGGGGTTATATAGCAGGGGTCATTTTTTCGGAGCTATCATTAGGTGTTCATGACTTTGACAATGTTCCTATCTATCTGGCCCATATTTCAGCACATTTTCCTTTGAATTGTAGGAATTGAACGAACTCTTGCAACACCCCTTGCAGCCTAAGACTTTCTCACGGCGCTATTTGGCTGGGGTTAGTTTTTTGTCATGCAGTAAAAATTATGGATCACTTTTGGTTCCTTGACCTGATAAGATTTTGTGTTCACTGACTTCAACCATCAATTCATCCAGGCTGGTATTTCACCATTGCTTCAGAAGCAACTAGAAGATCTGGCCAAAAGGAATGTAAATGGTAATAGCAAACAACGAGAATAAAGGGTCTCGATTTGTTATTATTGGCCAGGATCGTGTGGAACCTTTGCAAGCTCTTCAAGATTCTGGGCAAGAGGTGAGCTTTTCTAACGATATTTATGTTACTCCTAACGAGAATGAAGTTTGTATTTTGTGCGTGTAGTTCGTACACTAGTTGCTTTTGAGTGTATCTTCTTCTGCCCCTTCTCTTATCTATTATTGCTTTTATGCTGTCAGATTTGTGTTAATATGGACAAGCAAAGAGAGAAGAGAAGACTCGCTGAAAATTGGAAGCGGAAGAAACATGAAGAGAAGAAAAGTAATTTTCTTTCATCCTTATTTCGCCCCATTTGCGGTCTTGCATTGCCATTGGCTGCGCTGTTGCAACTATTCATTTCTGAATATTTAAAAGAAATGCACGAAGCCTGCCTTCTTCTACTTTATTTGAACAATCGCCTACACGTCTGTCTCGTACAAGTGCTATTCCTATAATGCTAATGAACGTCGTATGTTATCTGGCTCTTTCGGAGCGTTCATATTTCGAAAATGCCCGTAGCTATAATTGAAAACACTACAAACTTTGTTTAGACAGCCCACCGACCTATTAAGTTCTGCCTTTCATTTTCAGGTACACGAGAACAAAAGAGAAAGGACAGGAGACAAGCTAAAGAGAGGGACTGAATGATGAATGAATAACCGAAGGAGGAGCCATTTATCTCGGCTATTTTTTGTTTTGAGGTGGTTTATCTCGGGGTTTAGGAGGGGTAAATGTGCCAGGCAGCTTACATCGCCAGGCCACCTGAGTTCCATGATTACGTTCAAGAACACCTTCACTGGTGCTTTTTTTGACGTGACATATCATTGAAGGCACTGAATTTATCAGTTGGTGGAAACAAGTTTGAGGCGATCAGGCGATGGATATCATCATTTGCAGATATGTTAGAACCGACCCCAGCAAAGAGTGATGAAACCTGAGCATATTGGGCCTGTGTTGTAACAATTAACCCATTTCTGTAACAGCTATCGGAGTTTATCTTTAAATTTGAAATGGTATTTGTTTCCATGAGTTCGCCCAGATGTTATCACCCAAGTTTTTTTTTTACGTGGTTATCACCCAAGTTACCATGTATACTCAAGCAGGTGACAGCGCGCACAGTTTGGAGCACTGTGACTCTTGCACGGTGTGAAGGGTGGCAGCCTATGAACCACGTATACTCAATTCGGTTGTTGTCCGTAAGTGTAGCATTATCGATAACCTGTCCAAATGTTCATATATAATGGAGGGCCTAACAAAATTTCATTACTGAATTTATCTCGATCTTAACATATTTACCTTGGGGTGGCTGTAGACTTTTTTTTTTGTATGTTAGAATCCTTGCTGAAACAATCAATTACAAGTATTTTTTTTGAATTTTTCCATATATATTAAACCAATAAAGAGTACACGATTACATCGATTACAAAAACAATACTAAAAGAGACAAGCAAATTTATGAGATCTAAGCCCTTTCTTCTTCCATGACACAATCTTGTACTTTTCTGAAGGCAGCCGTAGAACAACGTCAAATATACACCAAACCACAGATCTGTGAATACCAACGAAGGTTCTTACCTTTTAATTTTGAGCCGCAATGCCAAGACTTTGTGCACGCATGCAGCCATTAAATTAATCAAGCAACATCGGCAAGAGCACCACCACTGATATTTCAGGGACAAATAACCGAACCACTTTGTCGACGTCGTTGAGAGCCGAGAGAACGAATCACCATTGCCGAAGACATAGTAGCCGGGATAGATAATGCGAGGACAAACCTCCTCGCGGCAATCATGAGAAACAATCCAAGATTAATCTGGCGAAGCAAGATCTGAAAAACCATACCTAGACAAACTTAATCTTTCACAGCCACCATTGACGTCGGGAAGGAGATCTCGCCGACGAACAAAGCGCGGATGATCACTTATTACAAACGATGCCATCTCCATTGACGAAGAAGATAACAACCAAAACCAAGCTCTAACATTAAATGTTGCAAGTGAAAAGTAGAGAACGAGAGACAATCAAGAGAATGACAAAATGAATCGAACTCTTGTTTTCATTGATAGAATATGGGTATATATACCCTGGTACAAAGGCGGTTTACAAGGAGATCGTTGCCAAAGTGCAACCGACATAAGCAGGGATTTAACCCATTAATTAAACTAATTAATTAATTCCTAACACTCCCCCTAATCCATGCTTGTCTTTAGAGTGTTCTTCGCGATGAAGTCCTTGTAAAAATCATGTCCTTTATAGATTCTATCATCTTGAAATAGTCTCCTCCAAAAACCTTATGGGAAAAATATGAGGAGAGTAGTGTGTATGATATGTTGCTAAAACTCCTTAATACCCAGTGGGAAATAAGGAGAAAATGATGCAACATATGATGGTTATTGTCTCTTTGATAACTCATATGGGAAAACCTTAAAAAGGAAAAATCCATAGCGAGTTTAGAGAACAATAAATATGCCTTGTATACTTCCTTTAAAAACCCCGGTGGGGAAAACAGAAAGTATGACATATGATGTTTGAAGTTCTCCCCTAAAAACCCTTTGTGAAAAATGTGAGGAGAATTGTATTTGATATGTTGTTAAAACTCCTTTAAAACCCAGTGGGAAAAGTAAGGAGAAAATGATACAACATATAATGATTATTGTCTCTGTTAACTCAATATGAATGAAATCCATAGAGTTTAGAGGACAATAAATATGTCGTGTATACTTTCGTAAAAACCCCGGTGGGGAAAACATAAAGTACGACATATAATCTTATGTTGATACTACCTCATTAAAAACCTTGATGAGAACCTGAAAAGTAAACTCATAAAGGGAAAAAGAGTGTAATATGATGCTTTGAACAGGAATAGTTCAGGAAGATACTCCCCCTGACTCTTGCAAATCCCGAAGCCGTCGCATACCAATCCCATGAATCATTTCTGGAATGTTATAGTTGGTAGAGACTTTGTGAATAGATCAGCGAGGATATCGCATGATTTTAATTGCAAGATGTTTATTCCCGGCTCGTCATGAGTTTATGGGGATAAAACGATTTAGTGCAATATGCTTAATGATATTGCTCTTTATGTAACCTGTTTTGCATCTATGCAACATAAGCAACATTATCTGTGTAGATAATGATAGGTGATTCGAGAGAACCAATACCACATGACTAATGTATGCGGTTTGTCATTTCGTGAAGCCACACGTGTTAACATGAAGCATTGCATCTTAGAATGATCGTGGTAGTACAGTCACCAGAGTCTATTTGAAGACATCAATGGAGTGACAGATCTACCATGTATGTACACATTGTATGATCATGTAAGTAGCCAATACAGGTGTCTAAATTGGAGTTCAGATTTCTCCGAAATTGATACAATATGTCAAGATATTTGGTGCCTTGGAGATATCGAAAGATATTCTTGATCCCCTAACCAATTATGTTGGTAGGTCCAATGGCATTGAGATATGGAACATTATGTGCCAACATCTCTTCTCCATCTTCCCATGGATCTTTCTCTACGTCTAGAGATCGAACAATCCCTAGGAGATGGACATGACTTGTCTATATCAAGTTTCTCCAATTTTTTGGATATATGCATCTTAGTGTACCATAATACTTGAGTGAAGGTGCTCGAGTTGTAGTTCCAAGCAACATTTGGGTTTATCCAAATTCTTCATCTCTTAGATGATCACGTGGTTCGTCATTTCAGGAGATATCCTTATGTATGACAAACACACATGGGTTATCATTATAGTAGGAGTAACCCTTGTGTATAAGGTACTCACTACGTCGGTTGTACCAAAATATACCGACAACAATAAGAATTGGAGTGACTTATTGATTTTTACACAATACATGTTGCATTTGCGTTTCGATTCGGACAGAGATTCCATCGGGAACCATACATGTCAGAATCTAGTGATCCACATGGATATGTTGTCACTACACCTATCAACCGCATAGATAGATGATTTTGTACTGCCAATGATATATGTATCGAAACGAGATTTCACTCATGTCTGGAGAGTAGGTCTCGGATCTCTGCGAAAACCCGACCTTATGCTACAAGCCTTGCTTTCTCACCACCTTGTATTTCTTATTCCGTTTGCGGAAGAAAACACATTGAATAATCCCATAGGGAATTGATTTGGAAGAGCGAGGCTAAATCTGCTTGGATTGCATCCTTTGATGAGTTTAGTCCCAGCAAGTGTGTTCACACTCTGCCATGGCCATGGTCTTTGGATCTGAATCATTGTGAAGGTTGTTTGCAATCATACAAGAGATGTTTGTCGACAGTTGTAGGCTTTTGGTTATATGATTCTCCAGAATCGATATAGTTGGAGGAAATATCATGCACCCATGACGACTCTTCGTGATTTCCCAATACGCGTGAGTCTGGGTGTTCCGATGTCCCAGTCAGTGTGTGCAAGCTGGAGCTGGGGTGGTGGAGGTTTCCCTTCCACTGGGTGTATACTACCCATTAGGTGTTCATCGACGCAAGGTCGACTTACATTTACTGATTTAGAGGATTTATCCTCGATTTCCTTTGTTGCTTTGCGAAAAGCTGGATCCTGGTCAGAGGCTGTACTACTCCCCCTAATGCCTGGAAATAATCATCCTTAAATATAAGCAATCAGCGTACTGGGCTATGAATACATCCCTGATGAGGGGTTCAAGGTACTTGTTGATTGACGGAGATAGGTACCACCACATAGATCCCTAATATGTGGGCCCATGATGTACGCTGCGGTGGTGAGATCGGTACACGTGAAGCGTCTCCGAACTTACGCAGATGGGAAATGCTCAGACGATTTCACGTATCAATTGTAGAGGGGAAGTACTGCGAAATGCAGTTAGTCAGTAGCAGCGTGTAAAACTGCATGACTCCAACGTGAAGTTGGTAAATTGCAATTCATTAACATGGGTCGTGCATTGAGAAAAATCCTTTGATCATAGATGGAACCAAAAAAAAAATTGTGCGTGGACACATAGGACATTCTGCTGAACTTCGATCCTCGGAGCCATGCACTAAATAGTGGAGGCATGCGAAGAGAATTCTACAACATTTGTCCATACGAATTGATTTAATTCGATTTTTAGTCCAAACAATGGTTAGTTGAGACCACAAATATCACCTTTGAATGTGTTCAAGGGACTGAAGTGATCATTTGGTGCAGTATATGCACACAAAATCTCATGACTAGGAAAGTTTAGCTCATGCAAATCATGACCGATGGAATTACATTATATGCAACATGTGCTACGAGTTGGGTGTACGTCTAGTACAATCCAGACAATAGAGTGGGTACATTATCATATATTTGTTCCACATCCATCGGATTGGCACTCGTAGAAATCTATATATAGAATTGAAGAAGTTCCAGTATGAAAATCTTTATCAGATATATAGAATGTATACAATCTTATTTATATCAGAGTGCTGATACAATATATATGTCTACTACAACAACACAAATGGACATTAATAAAGCGACCACCAAGGAGATAGTGGGACTAGACGAAGTCTCCAAACATGTCGGTTGAGGCGTTTTCAACCATCATGTCCTTCGTTCCTGTAGGGTCCTCTGATGGCTGGAGAGTTACGGTGTTGCGAGGTACAGAAGGAACATCTCACGAACAACCAGCTCCATTGGTGCCATCTAGATGAAGGTTGAAGTTGGCTTCAAACCTTTTCCCTCAATGTGTGTTGCGTCCATGGGATTGCTGGTAGAGAATGGCCAGATGCTTTGGGGTTGCACTTGACAGTGGGCTGCGTGTAGCATCCACACTTGTCGCAAAGCTTAGTTTTGTAAAACTTAGTCTTTGCGGTGCCTTTTCCACGGTCTGAGTTTCTGGGCGTGCTATTCCGGTTGCGCTTTCGTTTACCATTGAAATTCGAGGGCTTGCCTTGAAGCCACCATCAAACTTCCGTCCGTTCGCGACATTCATATGAAATTCAGGTAGAGGTTGAGAACCAACCGGGCGCTGAGAACCATTCTTAGCGAGTAGCTCATCATGCTTTTCAGTCTGAAGTAAAATATGAATAAGATCGGAATAGACCTGGTAGTCGCGAGCACGATACTGCTGCTGTAGGATCCTGTCAGATGGGAGCATAGACAGAGTTTTCTCTATCTTCTCTGCATCAATAGGTTCCTTTCTGCAAAACCGCAGTTTGGAACTGATCTTATGAACCTCATGATTGTACTCCCCAACAGACTTAAAGTCCTGTAGTCGGAGGTGTGTCCAACCATGGAGTGCTTCAGGCATGACAACTGCCTTCTGTTGTTCATACCTCGTCTTGAGGGCCTAAAACAATGTACTAGGGGATTCTTCCTCCAAGTACTCAGACTTCAGATCTGGGTGAATATGGTGCCTTATGATGTACAAAGCAGCATATTTTTGCTCATCTGTCAGTGGCGTCACTCCAGCCGGAGGTGGATTCTCCAGGGTCTGGATTGCACACACTAATCCATGGGACGCAAGGGAGATCTTGATGTCCATGGCCCATATAGGGTAGTTGTGGATGTTGAGAGCGAGTGCATCAAACTCTCGAGCCATCGTTTACCTACATGGTAAACCAGAGAATATTAATTTACATTCGTAAATTAAAATCCATCATGGTTATGTCGTAATGAACTATACAAAATAAAGTTTCAAGAAGTGGCCTTGAACTTATTAGTGTGAAGCTCAAATTGTCAAGTATGACACGTTGTAGATAATCTCCAAAATAAATTTTGAAGTAGATCTAGCAGCATTAGCGGAGTATATACCCACACTTCGAATGCCTTATGTCATAACTTAATTAAAATATATGGGAGAGCACATTGGCAATCATAATGTCAAAAATGACAAAATGTAGGCTTAAACAGTAGTGGTAGATAAATCTACACACCACATCATGATCCCAAAACATCAATTTGAAGAAATCACTTTGATTTTGCATCTACATTTGCAAGAAATTTAAAATCTCAATTGCAAATAGATGTAATTAATTTCGACACGTGACAAAGTGGAAATATATTACATCAACATCTGGAATACAGGGTACTCGACAGAAAACAGTACTGAATATGTGTACTGAATTAAACAGGGTCTAAACAGGAATAAATTTCTGCTAGTACTGCTGTTATATGACTAATTTGCTAATAAGCTGAACTAGTACCAACAAAGCAACAAAGCAACTAGCTACTTCGTATTAAATAGATAGCAAGTCTGCTGGTGCCCCGTATGCACACGTGGCCACATATGCACTCTCCCGGCCAGTCAAAGAGATAAGGAGAGAGAGGAAACAAGTCCCAGGCTCTCGATCCCCATTCTCATAGACTAAACCATGCGGAGAGTACGAGGCCGGCCGGCCGCATCAGCAATCACCGGCGACGGGAGAAGCTCCCACCGTGCCCTTTCTCGTCGGAGGATCCTCCAAGGAGCAGGGTCCCCGGGGCGACGCCGTTGGAGGCACCGTTCGCGAGCCTGAGCGCGGCCAGGCTCTAGGTGCCAGCGCGGTGGCCGCGGCTGCTCGTTGGCGAGTCCGCCGACGGGCTGGCCAGCGGGAGGCCGAGGGCCAGAAGGCAGCGGCGAGCGCCTACGCGCGGTGAAGGAGGTGGCGTGGCCGGAGTTGGGGACGGCAGGCGGGCATCATCGACATCGGCGCGCGGTGAAGATGGAGGCGCGGCAGGGGCGCTCATCATGCTCCTCACGCCAGGGCCGAAGGTGAACAGGGAGGCCCCGGTCGGTGCGGATACGTAGGCGAGGACGTCGCCCTCAATCTCGACAACTGCAGGGGTCGGAGACCGAAGGCGCGGCGCCATGGCGTTGGCGTCGGCGACCGCGGCACTGGTCGAGCCAAAATCGAAGACGGATGTGGGCGACTGCCCAGCGTCTACGCCGGCGGTGGAGCCGTACTCGTGCAGGGGGCAGATAACCAACCCATGCGCAGAGCACCAGAACGCCGGTGGCGGCGCTGCCAGTGCTAGGACGGCGTTCTCGTTGGCCCTGTGCAGTGACGGGGGCGAACCGGCACCGCTCCGGATGTCGATGCCCTGGCCGCGGAAGCGACCCATACCGTGGCTGTGCGCACGGTAGCCTCCGGCGCCGTGGCGGCGGCCAATGAAGCGTCCTAGCCCGTACCGCCGACCATCGGAATGCCGGCGTTCACCAAAACCGTGCCGGCGGTGGCGTTCTTCGAAGCAGCGGCGACGGCCGTCGTCCCGCAACAGGCAGCGAAGGTGCATCGGTAGGCGGGGCATCTCACCTTTTCTTTCTTCGTTCATCTGTCGCTATCGGCAGAGACAGTGCTGATAACGTGTTGCAAGTGAAAAGTAGAGAACGAGAGACAATCGAGAGAATGACAAAATGAATCGAACTCTTGTTTTCATTGATTTTTTTTTCGATAAAAGGATTTTATTACTTAAAAGTTTTAAGTATTACACCCGGCCTCTGCATAACTAGGATGCACACAGCCAACATTCACCAGAACTCAATACAGAAATTAAAAAGGCGCATTACATATCATGATGAGAAATTGTAGAAACGCCTAGGAAGGAGGTAAGTCTATCTGGAGACTATGTTGCCATCCATGCTGAGAATAACTCCCTCGCTGCGGCCTCCAAACGCAACGCCACCTCCAAAAACAAGTCCCGGTGCTCCACACGTTGCAGGGCCGACCAAGCTCGTAACGTTGCTGTGCACCGATAGATAACCTGCATAAGAGAAACATTTTTATCGTTAAAAACCTTGTCATTTCTACATAGCAGAGCGACCAAATAACAGCAATCGCTCCCATCCTGCTAAAGAGTTTGGGATCCACACCGTTTAGCCAATTGCCAAAAATGTTTGCAACGCTACACGGGGGATGTAAGGTAGAACCTATCTGGATGGCTGACCATATAGACCTAGCAAACTCGCACTGGAAGAATAAATGTGTGATAGTCTCGTCGTGCTGACAAAAGACGCACTTTTTACTTCCGTGCCAATTGCGTTTGGCAAGGTTATCTTTAGTAAGAATAACTCCCCGACGAAGATACCACGCAAACACTTTCGTTTTTAGCGGGATCTTCATCTTCCAAATTTTATTATTATCTCTAATATCAACTGGAACATCAGGTAGGATTAAAGCTCTATACATAGAATCGACCGAGAATTTTCCATTCTTCGTAAGATTCCAACGAAATTTATCTGGACCGTCCGTTAATTGGATGGGTTCCAATCGGAGAAGCAAAGTATTCCAAGATACTTGTCGTGTCCCAAATAAACTTCTTCTGAACGAGACATTAGGTGGGGAAGTTCCCATCACCATAGCGAGTGTATTACTTTTGTTTCGCACTATGCTATATAGAGCCGGATATTGTTCTCTGAGAGTGGTGTTTCCTAGCCATTTATCCTCCCAGAAATGAATTTCCGATCCATCCCTAATTGAAAAGGAACCTTGTGGGAAGAAGAACTTCTTCGTAGCCATAAGGCCTGCCCAGAAGTGTGAATCACCAGGTTTCCAAAGAACCTGAGACACCGCTTTAGAGCCCACATATTTCCTCCTAAGGAGGGTTTGCCAAACTCCATCTTCCGAAAGGAGTTTATATAGCCATTTGCCAAGCAATGCTCTATTCTTGACCTCAAGGTCATGAACTCCGAGCCCTCCTTGGTCTTTAGGGCAGCAAACCACACTCCATTTGGCCAGCCGATATTTTTTCTTCTCACTATCCCCTTGCCAAAAGAATCTAGACCGGAAATAATCCAATCGTTTCAAGACTCCTTTGGGCAATTGGAAGAATGAAATCATATATAGTACCATATTCGTTAGTACTGAATTTATGAGAACCAATCTTCCACCGAGGGATAGGAGTTTGCCTTTCCAGCTATTAAGCCGAATTTGCAATCTTTCCTCCACCTTTTTCCATTCAGCATTTGTGAGTCTCCGATAATGTATCGGGATTCCCAAGTAGTTGATAGGAAATTGACCTTGCGCACATCCGAAGAGTTCAGCATACAAGGCGGCATGTTCTTGGGCCTCGCCAAAAAAAAACAATTCACTCTTATCGAGAGTTGCTCAAATGCTGATAAGATCAGCTTGAGATTACGAGCCTTATCTATGTCATGTTCCATGAAGAGAATTGTATCATCAGCATATTGAAGAATCGACAAACCCCCATCGACTAAATGGGGGATGACTCCTTCAATTTGGCCATCAGACTTAGCGTGTTCGATCAAGATAGCCAACATATCAGCCACTATATTAAATAGTATTGGAGATAGCGGGTCACCTTGTCTAAGGCCTTTTTTCGTCAGGAAGTATTTGCCAGTGTCATCATTGACTTTAATGGCTACACTTCCTCCCGAAACAAAGCTATCTATTAGCGCTCTCCACTCAGATGAAAATCCTTTCATTCTAAGAGTCTGTTGGAGGAAAGCCCAATTTACTTTATCATAAGCTTTCTCAAAATCAATCTTAAGTATTACCCCACTCAACTTTTTCCTATGTAGTTCATGAACCGTTTCATGTAGGATCGCCACCCCATCGAGGATGTTTCGTCCTTGCATGAACGCCGTCTGTGACGGTCGAACTACATGATCAGCCACACTGTTCAGTCGAATCGTCGCTACTTTGGTGAATATCTTAAAACTAACGTTAAGAAGGCATATAGGTCTGAATTGTTGAATCCTTTCTGCCTCATTAACCTTAGGTAATAAAATTATCTCACCAAAATTAAGACGAAACAACTCTAATTGTCCAGCATGTAGACAAGCGAACAGTTCGAGTAGATCAGACTTGATAACATCCCAGAAGTTCTGATAGAACTCAGCCGGGAAGCCATCAGGTCCAGGTGCTGAATTATGTTTCATTTGGAAAACCGCCTTTCTCACTTCGTCCTCAGAATAGAGGTCAGTAAGTAGGTTATTTTCCTCATCTGAAACCTGGGGATATCATCTGTTCGGGTCTCATCCAAAGTAAAATTTCCTTCCTCTGGAGCTCCAAACAGACTTTTATAGTAATTAGTAATATAAGACTTGAGTTGTTCATGGCCCTCAATCGTCCCCTCATCCTGAATCAGAGAATGAATACGCTTTTTCCTATGTCTGCCATTGGCAATACTATGGAAATAACGAGTATTCGAGTCCCCTTCAAGAATGAATTGGGCTTTGGAACGTTGGTACCATTTTAACTCCTCCTCTCGCAAAAGTTTCGCTATCTGTGCGTTGGATTGGCTCTTAAGCTCAATCTCTTGCGTAGACAACAATCGAACTTCTGCTAGTGCCTCAAGAGCATCAATTATGGAGGATAGCCTTAACTTTTCTTTTCTGAGTAAACCAGTAGTATGACGTGCCCAACCAATTAGGTGAGTGCGTAAAGCACGTATCTTGTTATTCCACCTTTGAATGGCCATATCACCAACTACCGGTCTTTCCCAAATTCTTTTGACCATCTCATGGAAACCCTCCCGATGCAACCATCCAAGTTCAAACTTGAAGCGCGGTTTACACGGTGGTCTAGGCAAACCAGTGGTCAAAAGAATGGGAGCATGGTCCGACAAACCCTCAATACGTTCTAGGGCCCGTACAGACACTAATGGGAATCTAGATTCCCATTCAGAATCCATCAGTACACGGTCCAGTTTTTCGTAGGTGGGTTCGGGGAGAGAGTTAGCCCAAGTAAACTGTCTCCCCACCATTGTAATCTCTCTTAAGTTCAGGCTGTCGATGACACATTGAACAAAAGAGGCCAACGGTTGTCAAACCGCCCTCTACTCTTCTCGAATGGGTAACGAAGCAAGTTGAAATCCCCACCAATAATAAATGGGTGTGGGTTGTCTTTTGCCAGGTTAACCATCTCACAGAGGAAAGCCGATTTAGCCTCCTCCTGGGCCGGCCCATATACGGCAACCAGACTCCAAATGAAGTTGTCGGCTTTATTCCGGATGTGCATTTTAATATGAAAATTGCCATCCGAAACATCCAACACTTCCATGGTATCAGTCCTTATGCCTAGTAGGATGCCCCCGAGCGGCCATGGGGAGGGCGAGAGTACCATTCAAAGTCTATACCGCCCGAAAGTCGGTTCAATAGAGATTGTGAGAACTCCCGCCTTCCGGTCTCAGAAATAGCTAAGAAATCCAAATCATGGTCCCGAATGCAACCAGCAAAGTGCAAATGTTTAGCCAAGTCACCAAGACCTCTGCTATTTGCGAACATGCCATTCATTGGGAAACCGTGGGTGATTTGGATGACTTTGCCCGTTTCCGGGACGACTTGTTGGTGGTAGATTTTGATTTCGACGGTTGCTTTTAGCCCATACAATGAGCCCAAACCGTCGTCATCAAAACCCACCTCCGACACTTCACCAATTAGATGAGAAAGAAGCTAACCATCTGATGTGGCATGCGCTTCTTCCTCATCCATATAGGTGGCTGTCAACCCAGTCGAAACTTTAGGAATAACCGTAAGACGTTCAACTTCCATATGTCTCAAGACTTTAGTTGAAACATCAATGTGTAAATTACTACTACCAAGATTAAAACCTATACTAGTGAGCTTTGACCGAATGTAATTGGGCGAAAAAGAAAGAAACGATTTAGTATACAAGTCCGTACCGCTATAGTCCAGATTGCGCACGGCCTTGCGACGCATGCCCTCTTCAGGGAGTCCTCATCCGTCACAGACGCCCTATCCAACGCCCCTCCAAACCTCTCACTGCGTCGGAGCAGAGTGGCCCCATCGGCGCAAGCCGATGCAGTAGGAGGAGGGGTGGAGGGCGTGACAGGGCCTCTCGCCGTGTATGGTACCACCGGGGCCACGTTAGCATGGGACGGCACTGGCGATGTAGCAGCCGCCCCAGCCAACACATCACCAACATAGGTGGCAGCACCGTTTGGGTGAGTCATAGTCGGAGTCGAGACTACACCCATCCCTGCAGCACCCGAAGCAGGTCCATCCCGGGAAGGCAATGTTGTCGTAGACGCCTCCCCGGATGCCAGCCCCGCACCGTCCACCGGAATAGCGACGGGTGAGCAAGCAGCCAACGCCCCCGGACCTGGCGTCGAGACGGTCCGGAGCTGAAGCTGCTCAGCCCACCCAGCCGTGGCCTCCTGGGAACCTTCCGAGGCCGCGTGTGGCTCAGGTGGGCCGTTGCCCAGAGCCAGCGAGCGAGCCGGGTCGTCCAGCGCAACCAGGCCAGGGTGGGCCTCCAGCACCCCTCCCGGGCCGCTGCGCGCCGCCGGAGTGCGACGAACACTCGTCGCCGCGTCGTCCGCCAGAGCCGCTTCGGAGGCCGCATGCGGCCCTAGAATATGGGTATACATACCCTGGTACAAAGGCGGTTTACAAGGAGGCGGTTGCCAAAGTGCAACCGACATAAGCAGGGATTTAACCCTTTAATTAAACTAATTAATTAATTCCTAACATTAAGGACCTTTGTGTAGCGCCTTGCGCAGGTCCGAGGTCCCTACCCCTCCTAGTGCCCGCGGCACCTAGAGGAGATGAGGACCCGTCAATTCTTAGACGAAGGTGACGATGAAGGTGCAGATGGCGCCGGCGGCGACGGCTATGGTTGAAACCCTAGGCCGCCGCCTCTCTTTCTTTCTTTTCCGTCATCAATTACAAGTACTTATTAACATGTTTAACGGAGACTTCCCTAAAAAAACATGTTTAACGGAGATTGAAACACGGAATACCCTGTTAAAAAAACAGGGAATATTCTTTCGACGCAAGTCCGATACGTAATTCGCAAAAAAAAAAAAAAAAACCTCCGATAGGGAACTGTATTCCTACTCCGACTCTTACCACACGTGCACACCTATATTAACCTCGACGTGCCTCTCCCGATCTCAAAACTGGAACGTATTCTTTCGGCTAATCGAGATATAGGAATCGAGAGAGAGGAAGCGATATTAGAAAAACGTCTCCTCCCTTTGTTAAAAAAAAAGTCTCCTCCCCAAGCTCTGGGCAAATACGTCATGGACGCCAATGTGTTTTACCAGGAGGAAATAGCCATGAGCGACGAGGCCATCGACATGATGGCTTACTTGGAGGAGGGAGGACACACGCGCAAGGCCAGCGATGCCATCGAGGACTCCACCAACACCTGCCAGCGTACCGAGGTCGTCGAAACGATGGCATCGGCAGAGGACGCCGACAAATATGTCCGATGGCTCGTGGAGGCCATTGACGACGTCTCGAAGGATGAGACCGACGAAGACGTCCTGGACGCCCTGCGCGATCTCAGAGAGACCGTCCCTAAGATGATAGCACTGGCAGTGGCAGCCAAAGATGTCCTGGTCTGGCCCGAGACAGTCATAGGCAACTTGGAGTTCAAGACCGAGGAGGCCATCGTCATGATCGCGGAGGCGGCCGATGCCGGCGATGTTGACCGGGAGGTGGAATCCGCGCGCAAGGCCACAAAGGCCATCGAGGACTGGATTCGATACCTTGATTTGTATAGGGGTAGTCAAATCTCAAACCGTGGAAACCGGTGGCATTTTGTCTACTGCTGTTGACAGAACCCAAATATGAAGAACCTCTTAGGCACTATATTTTGAAGGAAAAGAGCATGTCATCACTCATTTCAGACGGCGCTTAGTGAACGCCGAGACAAGCTATATTTTATTTTATTACTATTATTTTGCCTATGCTTTCAATAAATTGAGGAATTCCTTTTGTCTAGCATGTGCACGGTAGAACAATTCTTAGTTGCCGGATTGGTAAATGGGCATATTCTTTGATTGAGTATGATTTGGCTTACAATATGTAAAATCTATGACAAGCCAAACTGTATCTCGTCACCGCTGAACATTAGATTGGCAATGAGCATCATATTTGTATTAGCCATGTATGACTAGTACCGAGCATGTTATACTTTGATGGTTCAGTTTGCAGCAATGTACAAAGTATTGATGTTGTTTATATATCTCCTCATGCTGCTGTTTTTGAAGCCTAATTTGCTTTGGATACTTTTGCACAAATTATTAAGCCGAATGAAGCTTTACTATTCGGGCTAGAGCTCTTGATCATTATAGGTGCTACACATTCACGTGACTTCAACCTCACGACGCCCCCATTGTTAAAAGAGAACTGTAGATCCCTGAAATGACACCGAAGCTGAAATTTTAGCATCATTCACTTATTAATAAAATGAACACAAGGAGAAGATGGAAGATTTAATGCAATAAATACAAAATAACCCTTATTGGACCCCAATATCAAGATACACATGTTTTCAAAACTGCATCCAAGAAGGACCAAACAATATAGATGGAGATAATAAAAAGAGCTCTGGCTTATAAAAAAACTTAAGTAGTATTTCAGATTCTATCACTTTTCATTTGACAATATTTTCGGTAATTGGTTGAATAAGACTGGTAGCAAGCTGGTGTTGGGAGCTTATAATGCCGTGTCAGTCATATAAAATAGGTTTAACGCTGGTGCCAATAAGAAATGAGGATAGTAAAGTGTAAAAAACTATTCATGTATTCGTGGTGTTAGGACTTAGGACCCAAGTCAATCCATAATACTGTTCACTGCGAAAGAAGAGGATCATTGCAAATGTATGTCACAATTCATGCATATATGTTTTTGTTGGACATACAATTCCTAGATATTTTTTATTTGAGCAAACGACAATTCTTATATGGTACTGGGCAATGGGCCAACGGCGCGTGCGGCAGGGCCCGTTTCGGTGTTTGAAGGAGATTGAGACGATCTCGGAGGAACACCCGGCGTAGAGTTGTAACTAATTTCGGATACGGAAACTGTATTCCTTCTCCGACTCGCAGTCACCACACCAGACGTGCACACCTATATTAACAGCGACATACCTCTTCTGATCTCAGAACTTGAACGTACTCTTCCGGCCAATCGAGATACAGAAATCGAGAGAGAACGAGCGAGATTAGAAAAACGTCTCCTCCGCAAGCTCTGGGCGAATACGCCATGGACGCCCTGGGCAAGCTCAGCAAGGCCCTCCGTAAGATGCTAGCGGTGGATGCGACAGCCGAAGATGTGCTGCAGCAGGACGAAATAGCCATGAGCGACGAGGCCATCGACATGATCGCGACGACGGCCGCTGCCGGCGAAGCTGACTTGGAGGTGGGAGGACACGCGCGCAAGGCCAGCGACGCCATCGAGGACTCCACCCGCACCTGCCAGCGTACCGAGGTCGTCGAAACGATGGCATCGGCAGAGGACGCCGAGAACTATGTCCGATGGCTGGTGGAGGCCATTGACGACGTCTCGAAGGATGAGACCGATGAAGACGTCCTGGACGCCCTGGGCGAGCTCAGAGAGACCCTCCCTAAGATGATTGCACTGGCAGCGACAACCAAAGACCTCCTGTTCTGGCCCGAGATTGTCATAGGCAACTTAGAGGTCGAGATCCAGGAGGCCATCGTCATGATCGTGGAGGCGGCCAATGCCGGCGATGTTGACCAGGAGGTGAAATCGGCGCGCAAGGCCACAAAGGCCATCGAAGACTGGATTCAATACCTTGATTTGTATAGTCAAATATACGAGACCGACGAGCGCCGTCGCAACCTGGCTCTCTACACCTACTGGGCAGTGTCGCCGTGAGACTAGAGCGGTAGCTGTTATGGTGTAGGAGTGGTTTGTGTTGGTGTTGCATCAAAGAACGCCTCTGTTTTTCCAGCTTTTTGCTTTGGCAATTTGTTGCCTGGACCTTGTTTGTAATAAGGCCTGAATGCTGTAGACTGACATTGAGTGCCCTGGCACTCTCTTTCGTGAAAATGGAACGGGGGGCGACCCCTATTTTTTAAAAAAGGTTAATTATCTATTCCCCATACTTTTGTTGAAAAATAATGATGATTTTACTTGGCGGGCAAAACAATAAGAAACATTTGAGAAGACATGGTTTTTTGTCTGCTCCTCCGATGTTGAGAGAACCCAAATATGAAAAACCTCTTAGGCAAATATTGCTTAGGATACTTTTGCACAAATTATCAAGCCTAACGGAGCTTTACTATTCGGACTAGAGCTCTTGATCGTTATAGGTGCTGCACATATAGAGTCTTTTGGTGATTCATTGCTAGTACTGCAACAAGTATCTAAGGTTTTTCAATGTTTCAATGAATCACCCAATGTTTATCTTCATAAGTGTCTAGATATAATGTCTACCTTAGTTTCAAAGATTACGGGGATGTACCGTACTGTGGTACACAAGCCTACACCCAATCCATTTCAAGTTCTAAGGTTGCTTGGCCCACTTTGAGACTCAACCAACTTAACCCGTCATGCAACACCCTGACAAACAATCAAGATACATATGCCTAGCCTGTATGGAGGATCTCATCAAGAATTGACGTACACGCCAAGCCCTCCCCGTATGCAGAGAGGACCCCAAATACCTATCCCTATATAAAGGGGTAAATGGCGAAGGATCTAAGATCTGTCCAAACACTAGAACTACCAAGACATACCCATCCATCATCACAATCCACCATATAGCCACAAACCTAGATTGTTCATCTCGTCGGGTTTACTGTTTATAACCTGAGGTTTACTGTTGTAATCTTGTAGGTGTATAGAAGTACTAAATACTACCGTGGGTAAAAATAGTTCACTTTTCCTGATACAAAACCAGGCAGATTTCTAGGCTACAAGATTAAATACTAACATACTTTGGGAAGTTCACACCCCTGACTATTACTCTGGATACCCGACCAACACTGCAACCTTCAGCGACTGCTCTATATTACTACGGGCTACGACTGGCCGTAAAAGTACTAAGAATGAGGGGAAATGGATAAATGAAAAAAAAAGTTAGGACTTTCGGAGATTTTTAGTTGATATTTTATGAGGACATGTTTTTGGTATTTTGCATTCCTTTACTGATACAAAACTAGGCAGATTTGTAGATGTATAGTGTAGCTATTAAATACTACCTTTCACTTTTTCCCTTCACATAGTTACCCACCTACCTTCTCACCTCTATGACATGTGGGTACAAACAGTTTGTGCCCCACACGTAAGTGAGTGGTGGGTACTTTTGCGGTGAAAAGTGTAATTTTGCTACCCACCCATCTTTTTTAGTTTGTTTCTCAATTTTGTACAAGTCATATGTTTTGAACCGAATGTTCAATTTTTGATATTTGAGTTTCTGGCGACGGGATCTTAAAAATAAGATCAATATTGGACACATTTTGAATTTTTGAAAATTTGACTATGAAAATGTATTGAAACTAAAATGTAATTTTAATAAAATTAATTTATCATATTTGACCTGTTTCACTTCGATATATGTTCGAGTAAAATATAGGTTTCATGCAAATTTCATTAAGGGCTCGTTTGGCACCCATTATTTCATTTCATTTGGTAGAAATGAAATGATGCCATCATTTAATTTCAGTTGGAAAGTGAAATGACAAGGTTAGGGATAGGAATTGGCATAACACACAATAGGTATTTGCTAGAATTCCAAATGAAATGACATGTCCAATTTCATGATAGCTAAACAGGCTGAGTATGGAATCACAAATGAATTCTATGATTCCAGCTTGAAATGATGGGTGTCAAACGATCCCTAAGGTTTTTGTGACACCACATATATTTCATCAAGATTTTCGCACATAATAAAGAGTTTATATCATGTTTTGAACATACCTTATACAAATCCATTGAAAATCATATCTATCTTTAAAATTTATCTGAATTTTTTGGTATAATGAAATATTGACGAAAACATGTCCTCATAAAATATCAACTAAAAAAATCTTGACAAAAATATTGCACTTTAAATTAGAATTTTTAAATTTAGGGAATAGTTACCTAAAAGTTTTTATAGAGATCCAACGAGAAAATATTTCAGAGTTTATTACTAATCAATTATTTTCTGGGCGAAGTACATCATATATACATATGCGTGTCAGAATACAGGTCCAGGTATTTGGATACAGCCATTGGTGGCAGCTCCTAATTGGTCGCATACATGTTCGGCAGGGCGCAAAGCAGTTAGAAATGTTTTTCCACATTCTTACCTTGTTTCACCAGTACAGAACGACACATCGGATACCCCTCTTTGGAAACGACACGAGATACGACGAAAAATCGCGATTTTAGCGTTGCGGACGAGGTCTGAGAGAACTGGGGCGCGACTGGTCCGTGAAACATTGGTTACGGAGGAACTCAAAACTCCATTACCTATCATATTGGCAACGGTCATAGATTGGGCTCCGTTTCCAATACTAGACTCTATGGCAACGATTGTGGATGGATATCCGTTTGCGATGTGCTTGGGAAATTGCAGTTGCAAACTGGAAGCGCGCCTGTTCAATGTAGCTTAATTCACGAGGGATTGGAACCGCCTGCTCGCCGCTACTTAAATGGGATTCGAACCACGTGAAGCCATGCCGATCTCGCATTCTCGCCTTCGTTCTCTCCCACGTTCTCTACCAGACTAGCACAACCGCCATGGAGAAACCCTGGTGGAAGAATGAGGAAGTCCCCAGCGACGACGCGAGCGGTGAAGACCGCGGTGACGTCCCATGGTGGGATCAGGATGGGCCGCCGGACTCGGACCCCGACGACTCTGACCCGCCGTCTTCGAGCGAAGGAGAAGACGACTCCGACGAGGAGGACGCGCTAGAGGAAGAGGGGCCGAAGGAACCGTCGGAGCCGTATTCTAGCCAGGAAGAAGATGACTCCTACGAGGAGGAGGAACACATGTCGGAGGAGGCTCCGGAGGAGGATGATCATGCGCCGGAGGAGGCACCGGAGGAGGAGGAGCACGCGCCGAAGGAGGAGGAGAAGGCAACCGACAAGAAGCGATGCCGCGCCACGGACGACAATGGCGCAGAGGCAGGGCGGAAGAAGAACAAGTAGAGTAGATAGTTAGTTCAGTTATACTGTAAATTTATTTCTTTGTTCTGCATCGATTCTTCGTAAGTAGTTTCAGTGTGTCAGTGAACAAGTTAAAGGAAACGGTTGTTTATCGCCTCCGTTTGCGATGTTATACTTGTGGTATAAATGCACTATTCTGACAACCCTAACGCTCTCACTCTCACTCTTACTCACAGTCACAGTGTGACGGCGGCTCCAAGCAGCGCTAGATCTAACTCTTATCTCGCAGATCTAAGCAGCGTGTCGGGCCGACAACGCCTCCGCGCATCTTCCCCAGCGGCGCGTCGGTGAGCCGGCGTGCACCTTCCCCGAGTATGTCGCCGACGCGCATCGCCGACGCGGATCTGCTGGTCTATTGCTGGAGTATGCCCGTCCCTCACTACTAGATCTTACATTCTATTTAAAGTAGTATAGAAAACTTATCTAGTATTTGATGTCTAGTATTCTGTTGTGTCTGTTTTTAGTACTGCGGATGATGAATACATCCCTCAATACTAAATCTTACACTTTATTTAAAGTAGCGTAGAAAATTTGTCTAGTATTGTGTTGTATCTGTTTGTAGTACTACCGATGATGAATACACCACTCAATACTAGATCTTACACTTTATTTAAAGTAGCATAGAAAATTTGTCTAGTATTTGAAGTCTAGTATTGTGTTATGTCTATTTGTAGTACTGCCGATGATGAATACATCCCTCACTACTAGATCTTAGACAACTTTTTGTCAATGTGCTAATTCTTGTTATGGTTTTGTGTAGCTAACTTGCAAGCGTATGAAGTAATAGTATGTTTTGGTGACAATGCATGAAAATGGTGAGGCTGTTGAAGGAATCATGACCTTCAGTTTCCGCCTCCAAATCGTTTAGATCGAACTGCAAACACACAGATATAGGCGCTCAAGGTGTAAACAATTTTTGTCTTAAAATGTATTTATGTCATGTAGCATCATATTTGGCTCTTTCCTAACTATCCATCGATGTATTTTTTATGCAGAAATGCCATGTAGATCCAAACAAGCTTTAAACGAGCTAAATAAAAAGTGGGATCATATCCGTGAACCGTCGCTGTTGTGACGTTTCACTGCACTGTACAAAACACTTTTTTAATTAAGAGTGTCTTGGACAATGTGGCCGAAATGTCACAACGGTGACATTATTATATTTCGGCGACACCGTTCAAGAAGAAGATCGAATTCATGAACTTACCACGGCTGTGGAGACAAATGTAACAGCAAGTCATGAATATAAATGAATATTAGTTTGGTTAGGAATGACAAGGATATATTTAGTGAGGCATGACAAGGAAGATAAGTGTAATTGGTCATCTTATGATGCAATGTATCGGTGACATTTGGTATACCTTAGGAATGAATTTGCTATCATTTTTGTGCTTGTGCTGTGAGATAAAATGTCTAGTGGCATCTGTATACGTGCTATAATGGGCTTCTGAAGAAACCTCAATGCAAACGGGTAAACTCAAAGACTCAATTATTGACGAGCTCGACACTGAGGAAACGAAGGTATGTGCACAACCGTTGCCAAAAAGAGGCCTCATCGTTGACGGTTTTTTGCCTCTGTTCTCGTTGAGGGCCTTCACATCAGCCGCGGGGGTGGGGACACGGACCGTTTCTCTGTTTCCGATGGTTTTTTGGCCCGTTTCCGATGTGTCGTTCTGTACTAGTGTGTGTCTCTAGACTTCTTATTTTTATGTTAAAATCTTTGTTGAAACAACCAACAGAATTTGGCAAGCAATAGTTTAGATCTAAGAGCATCTCCACGGGAACCCCCAAAGCACCCCCAAATGTCCATTGGAGGCTGGACATGAAAATCTGCCACATCGGCACCCACAAGTGTCCGGCCCAACATAAAAAATGTCCGGCACTCCGGAAAGGGCCTACAAATTTGGGGCTTGCTTGGGGGTGCCGGATAGTAGCCAGACAAGCCCTCTCATAGGCGGAGCCCACCTGCCACAGAAACAGAAAGAGGTGCCGTGATTATTAGGTCGTGCAGGAGAACGTTTCGCCAATTAATGGAGCGCACTCGCCGGGTCGGTTTCCTAGACGACGCGACGAGATATCGGCACGCCTACTAGCACGCGTCGCAATAATGCCGGCGCCAACATGCACGCCAGGCCACACGCCAGCATCGCGGCGTTCCCAGGCAATGCATTTACGCAAGAGGTTGTGCACGTCCGACGACGGGCTCCCCGTACCGGCACTTCCGGAAACAGCGGAGCGGATCCGACGCGCCATCGCCCGGTGCTAGAGCTGGCTGTCACGGGAGCAGCGGGCCGGAGTACGACGACAATAACTGGGCCCGCTGGCTCCATTGCTTTGCGCGTGACAAGGCCCTCGCCTTTCACGATGGCCCTATCCCGCCGGAGCGCTACAACACGGAGGCGCGACACCGCTGGTGGGTGGGGACCGTCCACATGGTGGTCTCCGCCAATGAGGCCGCACGCCAGCATGCGGCATCGTCATCGGGCAGCCTCGCTGCGTGCACCATGCAGCGGCCCGGTGATCCGCGACTTCGGGCCACGACGTCCCTACCGCTCGGCCGCCTTTATCTCAGCGAACGCCGCCCGGAGCCGCAGCCACAGGAGGTGGTGCCGGACGGCTACCTCATCCCGTCGCCGTTACGGGACGAGCACGACGGCGACACTCTGGGCTACATGGCGGTGATCGCGGACCCGGTCACCGAGATCGAGCGCGACAGCCCTGGCTACATGGCGGCCTCCTCCTCCCGTGCGGTATGTGACGACGCGTCAACCTCGCGCGGCGGCGCATCCACTTCCCGTGTTGCATCCTCCTCCACCCTCATCTACCTCAACCCTGATGACGGCGACATCGTCGACTGGGACAACCTCTGCGAGGAGTAGTTAGGATTAGGGTTTAGGCGCCGGTGATACCAGTTTTATTTAGATTTCATTCAAATAATTGTAAAATATGACAAACTTTAAATAAAAATTTAAACCTATTTATTCACAATTTTATTTTATTTTATTTTTTGGTTTGGGGTGCTGGTGTGGGGAGCAACTTCGAATTGGTCAGACAAGTGTCCGGCACCCTCATCACGGACACAATTTGGAAGGTGCCCGACAAATTTCCAGGGTGCCTGTGGAGATGCTCTAACTACCAACCGGGTTGTCACGCTGTATAAGAAAATCGAGATGAGGTAGATACTAAATAGAGAGAAGCATATCTTTTGTCCGGCGCCAACCTCCATCGTAGGTGTTCCCTAGATACAGTCGCCCACCAGGCGAGCAAGTACAGGGCCTTGGTGAGGACAGAGGACCCGAGCGCGGAGAAATGTTGAGATTGAGGCGGTCTCGGAGGAAACCCGGCGTGAAGTTGTATTTCTTAGCTAGTTTCCGATACGGAAACTGTATTCCTTCTCGACTCACCACGCCACACGTGCACACACGGAGATTTCCGAATTCCGATACGAAACCACCTTCCTTTTCCGACTCTCACCACCACACGTGCACACCTATATTAACACCCGATGCCAGAGCTTGAGCCGTATTCTTTCGGTCAATCGAGATTAGAATAACATCTCTTCCGCAAGCGAGAGAGAAGAAGCGAGATTAGGAAAACCTCTCTTCCGCAAGCTCGTAAAGGCCATTGATGGCATCGGTACAGGACGCCCACAATGATCAGTCTGCCGAGGAGACCGGCTACGCCAATTATGTCCGATGGCTCGTCAAGGACATTGACAAGGTCGCGACGGATGAGACCGACGAAGACGTCCTGGACGCTCTGGGCGAGCTCAGAGAGGCCCTCCCTAAGATGATAGCACTGGCAGCGGCATCCAAAGATGTCCTGCCCTGGCCCCATACAGCCATAGGCAACTTGGAGCTCGAGATCGAGGAGGCCATCGACATGATCGCGGCGGCGGCCCGTGCCGGCGATGTTGACTGGGAGGTGAGATCCGCGCGCATGGCCACAGAGTCCATCGGGGACTTCATTAAGTTCGTCGAGGAGAAGGCAGCGATGTGCACGGTCAATGAAACTGTCTTGACGACCGGCGAGGCTGAGGAAGAGGCCTCGGATGGCGAGGTTGTTTTCTTGCACTATCAGGTTAAGCAAGAGATGTACTACGAGGAGGCCTTCTTGGACGACGCGATGGCACCGGTGCAGGATGCCGACAATGATCAGTCTGCCGAGGAGACCGGCTTCGCCGATTTCGTCCGAAGCCTCGTTGAGGCCATTGACGAGGTCGCGACGGATGAGGCCGACGGAGACGTCCTGGACGCCCTGGACGAGCTCAGAGCGGCCCTCCCTAAGATGATAGCAGCGGCCGCAATAGCCAAAGATGTCCTGCCCCGGCCCGAGATGGGCATCTGCGAGTTCGTGTACGAGATCGACGAGGCCATCGACATGATCACGACGGCGGCCGCCGCCGGCAAAGCTGACTTGGAGGTGCAATCCGCGCGCAAGGCGACACAGGCCATCGAGGACTTCATTAAGGTGGTCGAGGAGACTGCCGTCCAGGACATCATTAAGGCCGCCGACGATCAGGTTCAGCAACAGATTTACGACTTACGAGGAGGCCTTGTTGGACGAACTGGACTACCACGAGATGGTGTCTGCCATTGACGAGGGTTTGGATGAGTTGCGCCAGGAGGCGGCCGCGTGCAGCGACGACCGCCCACGAACAGGGTATCTTGGACGATATGGATTTGTAACACTACAGGATCTTTTTCGCGTTGACTGATGACGCATCTCGCATCGGGTGCACCGTACGGAAGCTAGCCATGGATGATATCGATGTGCAGTTAGTAGTAACTTTGATAGTTTAGCTGCAGGTTACCACGTTCATGGCAGCACACGACAAACGCATTGTGTAGATTTTCTGACCAAATCATGCACAACACTGTTTCATAGTATTTCTTTCAAGTATTTGTATGTGATGTTCATCCTTTTTTTAGTCTTTAGATTGAAGTGACTTAAATTATTTGCTTTATAGCCAATGTTCTTACGACTGGCTAAAACACACCGACCGAGAAATATACTATACGCAAAGAGAGGCTGTTCTAGATAAGACGTATGTACTATCAGTCTATGTGATAATAATCTTATATCGTTTGACTTCAGTGTAGCATTTTTTTCGGAGACATCTAGAGGGCCAAAAGAAAAAGGAAAACAAAAATCATGTGCCCATGGAAAAATCCATGACTAGCTAGCAGTGACCACTGAGACCATTTATAAAGCTCAGTGCAACAAAATGACAAAAGCAGGATAGTGCACATAAAACTTGTGTGTCTGGTCAAAACGGATTATGATCAGAAGACAATGTTTTCAGTAAATACCGAGACACGTGTGATGACTTCACCCATTTTGAAGCTCCACGACTCTAGCTAGTACTCTACATAGTTATTGTGGGTGTGTGTGTGATAGCAAAAAAAACCTCTTAGAACATTTACGAAATTAATTAATCATAACAAAATTCGAAAAAGGGACTGCACATAATACTTCTGTGTCTCACCAAGACATATTACTTATGACCAGAAGACATGTTTTAGTGAATAAGTACCGAGACATGTGTGACGACTTTACCAGTTTCAGTTTGGGAGATCCAGTCTTATGTAGCTGTGTGCATGCTCGGAGTTATAAAAATTACTGCGGAAGGACACATTTAAGGAAGTAATGTTTTTTGAAACAAGGCAAAAGCTTTGCCTTTCAATGATATAGAAGGAGCAAACACATACTTGGCCGAATCCAAAATAAAAGGGTTACATGGTACAACTAAATCAGGCAATAATCTCTGCTAGCGACTTAGCCCCAGCCATTATCCAGTTCTTTCCCTCGCTCTTAATACGCTGAAGGAGTACGGCAGGCATCAAAAATTTGTTGTTGAAGACTCTTTCATTGCGCTCCTTCCAAATCTCCCACATGATAAAGGTGATGGCCGTATTGAGTCCCTTGCGAGATGGGGAGGGAATGGCCGCCAGGTCCGTCCAGTAATCAATCACCCCGGGCTTTACGGTGGAGATGCATTTAAGGAAGTAATTTTCAAGCAAATATGAAGTACACGGGATAGAAGACCACGGCTTGAGGAGTTGGTCAAAGTTAGGCGCATAGATTGATAGCAAGTAGATGGAAACAAATATGATGGACACGAGTCCACACAAATCAGTGGATGTTTTAATATACTAGTGAGTACTTCAGATAAAGAGTGCATTCTTCAAGCAAGTGATAAATATACACAAAGTGGCAAGCTTGAAGAGAGACACTCACAGTTCAGAATATGTACTCATAAAGAGTTAGCTAATGCAAAAGAGGATGATCTCAAGATCATGAGAATATGAGCATGCTTTCAACCAACTGCAAGGCACTCTAAGAACATGCACAAACATTAATTACATACCAGAAATCATTCTGGGGCATGCCGAAATAAAACAGATGAATACAAGTGCCATGAATCAGTTATAATGGAGTGCACATCAGCTGAGCAAGAGTAGGTTGAGGAGGGCAAAATGCCAGCATATATCACGAAGATAACCCCTCAACCCTGATGACTAACACATGGAAGCTCAAGCTGATAAGGGAGGCATGTGTAAGAAGGATTATGAGTTAGAATAAGACACCTGAGACGTTTTCCGGAGTTCGAGTTTTGGCACCAACTCTACGTCTCCGTTTGAAGAGGTTGCACACGCATGCACTTTTGTTCATCAGCATCATCTGCTGACCCACAAGCATCACCGCTTGCTTACGAGCATCACATGACCGCGAACTAAACCTTATTCTCCATTTACCAAGCTTACACCCGCTTGGCCGATCACTCGTGGCAGATCTTCAATAGGTGATATCCGAACCTTTCCCCATCTGATCCACACCTTGGATGCTCGACTGCATACAACGTCCATTCCACACCTTGGACGCTTGATGGTTGACATCCAATCGTAATCGTATAGGATATGTCAAATCTCAAAGAGTAACAAGGAAGACCTTGTTGGATAATTGTGTTCTTGGTTGGTGCTCGATCATACTCACTCACTCTCTCGATGAATAAACATAGATGCAAGAGAGAGAGAGAGAGATTAGGAGGCAGTTAATATGCAATTATGTATGTGTCCTCCAACTCGCCAACCTTGCATGCTCGGATCTAGGTGCTATTTGTATGGGATGAGGAGTTCTAACTCATTATCATTAACTATGCCATGAATATGGCCATTACATTAGACATTTAATTGGCTTGAAATTTATGCATGTAACATGATATGCAATTTTGTGAAGATTGAAAAAAAACTTGTCATCTTCAAGTTCACCATTTTCTTGGCAACTAGTACACCTAAAAGGACTTCGTCATTACAAAAATTGAATTTTTAATATTTTCCTTTTTTTTGATATTTTGAAAATAGGGTCCAAATCGTCGGCACATCTATTCATGGCAAAGAACTAAATCTTTCTGTACCCTCTATGGCTACTGTATACTACTTGGCTTGGTTAAAACGTTTTTGAATTTTTAGGACCAAATTATAACACACGTATAGTTCAAATTTGATTTAGTTTCTGGAACAATCAACCAAAATTAATTTAAATGTGAAAAAGTAGCTAGAAACTAGAAAATTCAAACTATTTGGGAATTGCCCATCCAATATGATCTACTTTGTGCAAAAATTTGAGAGTTTTCATATTGCAACCTATTGTTTTCACTTGCTTCACAAAAAACCCATTTTGGCACTTAAAAATAGGAAGAACATTTTTTAAACAAAAAATTTAGAAACTCATTTGGTAATACCGTGTGGCATGATAAGATGCACCTTTGTGCCTAGAATGAGCACATTAGAGTGAACTATGTCATGGGGAATCCGATGGGAAAAATGGCCGAGATTTTTTTATTAAGCTGTTACCAATTGCCCGTTAGTGGACACTCGACAAAGAATGTAGCGTCGCCCCCCTTCCATTAACCGTGACTTCCTGAGACGTGTATCTCGCTTCCTGTCGAGTGCGATCTATTTGTGTCATACCCTTTTTGCCGAGTGGCACATACCTCATTTGCCAAGTGTCTGCTCTTTGTCGAGTGTACTTGTCAGGCACACTGCATATGGCAGCCTTCTCGAGTGACCGATGAAATATACACTCGGCAAAGAGTTGGACGATCGGCAAACAGCGGGAGTAGTAGAGGTATATAATAATATGCAGTAATTTATGTTATACTATTTTACCACATATTATTGCAAATAGACCTTTTCTTAAACCTTTTGCAATGGAGGTGATGTTAGTTATTTCCTTATTGCACAACCCCTAACGACTATGATTTCCTTGGTCAGCGATGGTTCTAATCACTGGAAAACAGCGAAGAACTAAACTGAGTACTAAAACGGTAGGGGTGTGTGGTTAGAAGTAATAAAAAGTTAAAAACTACTCCGAGTAGGAAAGATCGTGGTGGGAGTTCTTCTTTCGTGTCTCTTCCGAGTTGTTTGTTACACAAACTCATCTGTATGTACAGCCTTAGGCCGTGACAGATTACAACTCCCAATGTAACCTACCTCGATTACTATATACATGAATTCTATACCAAGCAGTGGAACCCGATCACGCCGAGATGAATCCGTCAGTGGGGAAGGTGGAGGCGTTCGGCCTGCTCGCCGGCGACGTGTGGTTGCCGGAACATCCCAGCTACCTGTACAACAGGTTCTTCAACATGGCCGGGTCGAACCCGTGGATCGCTGATGACGTCGCCCAAAGCGAAGTAGAGACCGACGACGATGACGGCGGCGTCAACTGGAGCCATCTCGTCCTCATAATCGAAGACCTACTCGAGGAAGTAGACAGCGACGGCGATGCCGCCGTGGAGGAGTCTGCGGACCAAGACCACGGCCACAGCATCGACGACGATTGCGTAGCACACCTGGAGTTGCCGGAGCCTGTCGACGCCGCGGTTGCCGAGGAAAACCCAGTTCAACCCGCGGATGATGACGAGGCCACGAGAGAAGCAGAAACGCCGGGGACGACGTTCTGTTTTACGACGGCGACGGTAGCAGTTCCGGCCGTGGTCGCTCCGTCAGAAGACTGTGCGCCCGTGACGACAGTCGGAACGCGGGGCCGGTCCACCCGATCGAAGGGACGCCGGAGGATGCCACGGAAGAAGGCACCGTCCCTGTCGTTGGCGGCAGCGAACGGCGAGTCCTCTTTGACAGCAAAACTCGATACTGTGCTAGCTAAAATCTAGCTAGAGCTGTAGTGTAGCTTAATTTGGTCTGTAAAATTCCGAGCGGTATGTAATGTTTGCTAGCCAATTGGGTATTGGCCTATTGGGGCATTTGTTTGTACGAAAACTGTACTGCGCCTTGTTTTGAGTCGTATGTACACTGGGCTTTCTGCTACATGTATGTCGGGTTATTTTAGCCAAAATGTTCTCACTTTTGTTGGTAATCGTCATCCCTAGCTGCGCACTTTGAATGCTTTACATTCGTGTAAGACTTCAATAAATATAAACTAAGGCCCACAAATCTCCACAGGCTCAGCTAACCCCCAAAGATTTTTTTTAGAGGGAATTAACCCCCAAAGGAGTACCAATCTTTTTGGAGCAAACTTAATAGTCCACCTTAAGTATGCATGGGCGAAGCTAGCCACTTTCTTTGATGGGGTCATCTCGACATACTACATGGGATCAGTGGCGGATCTAGAACCAAAAAACTGGGGGGTGCCATAGTCTGGGATCAACAAAATTTAGTACACCGATTGGAAATTTTTGAAAAAGATGTACCACAAATTGTATAATATAATGTAAATATCATCATAATTCTACCAAATAGTTTAAAATATGCTTCAAATTTTAATAGAACTAGTGTTAGGTATAAAATACAAACTGTTACGCAGATCCGCCCCTGCATGGGATAAACGCAACACTGATTTTTCTTTGATGAGCTGGGGAATTGAACCTAACTTTATACTCCATCCGTCCGCAAATAAGTGTACATCTAAGTTTTGTACTAAGTGATCAAAGCTGTTAAAACATTACCAACTATATAGAGATATGTATCAACATTTATGACACTAAAGTGGTATCTAGTTTCGTTTTGAAATGAAGTTTCAAAATATATTTAATTTGATCTCATATATGTTGCTACTCTTTTCTATGAAGTTAGTCAAATTTTAAAAAGTTTGACTTAATACAAAACTTAGATGTACACTTATTCGTGGATGGAGGGAGTAAGTCTGCGCTGCGCCCTTTCTAATGTGTGAGGAACTACGTCCACCGAGCATTGAGTGGCCACGAGACAGGGACACAATCCTTGCAAGCAATATTGACGCATCATTGTCTCGTGGCAATACTATATATCCCGGAGAAAAGTTCAAAATGCTAAGATAACTAAACATGAGAACCACTGAACAAGCTAAACTTGAAAGCTCAAGTGTCGCCGACACCGCCAAAATAGTGCTAGGTGTCGGCTAAAGGCGAAGATCCATTGGACCAAAACATCCTACCTAGCCTTCCTAGGGTCAACAATGATGGTCACACCATGAAGAGAATAGAGTGTTGATATTTGTATTCCACACCATGTCGTCTACCATGTTGACGTTACCACTCTAACGTTGGAAAATGCTAATTTGTAATATGTACGTAAATCATCAGGTATCGCCGTCATAATGTCGAAAGATGCACTATGAGTGTGCTGACTTGGCTACTGGTGGGCCCAATAAATTCACGAAGCTTGAGAAAACACGTTTAAATTTCTATAAAATTTTACCACGTAGGATCATAGAACTCAAGCCATTGTGCCGCCGGTAAAGCTGGGCGACTGCACGGGCTGGTAGAACCGCCCATACGCTTGGCCTAATGACCGGTAAGCGGTAAGCAGCCTACGCGGGAAAGGCCACATATTATAGGATTAGTGTGGCGCTACTTACCGGGCCACCTTCATTTTTGACTGGAGCACGAAGAGACATGTGTTATGTTGGGGGGGGGGGGGGGGGGGGGGGGGGGAGTCCCTATGCATCGCCTTCTGCGAGTCGGATGGTAGGACTCGCCTGCACTGCGTCGTCGCACCCGAAGGCCCATTTAGCGCGACGGCCGTTATTTTCTTCTTTCACGACGTCGCGCGTTCGATCTCCGACGATCGAGTTTTCCGTACAGAACGTTCTGCGTACCGGCTCCCTCTCCTTTACGGATCAGTTTCTGTTTTCTTTTTTAAATTTTCTTTTTTTGTTTCACTTCTTTATTATTTATTTATTTTTATGTTTTTATTACTTTCGCTAATTTTGAAAATGGTTCATGTTTTGGAAAATATTTATTTTGAAAATGGTTCATGTTTCAAAATAATGGTTCGGATTTGAAAAATATTCATTTTTAAAAAATGGTTCAGATTTTTTAAACCGGTTCATATTTTCAGTAAAAGGAACAATTTTTTTCAAAAATCAGAACCATTTTTTTGGTTCGGAACCATTTTCAAAAAGGAACCATTTTTTCGGTTCGGAACCATTTTCAAAAAGGAACCATTTTTTCGGTTCGGAACCATTTTCTTCATTCGGAACCATTTTTCGGTTGGGAAACATTTTTTGGTTTGGAACCATTTTTCAAAAAAGGAACCATTTTTTCGGTTCGGAACCATTTTCAAAAAGGAACCATTTTTTTCATTCGGAACCATTTTCAAAAAGGAACCATTTTTTTTTCATTCGGAACCATTTTCAAAAAGGAACCATTTTTTCATTCGGAACCATTTTTTCGGTTCGGAACCATTTTTTAAAAAGGAACCATTTTCAAAAAAGAACCATTTTCGAAAAATCGGAACCATTTTCAAATTGGAAACATTTTTTTCATTCGGAACCATTTTTCGGTTCAGAACCATTTTCAAAAAGGAACCATGTTTTCGGTTCGGAACCATTTTAAAAAGGAACCATTTTTTTTCATTCGGAACCATTTTCAAAAATCGGAACCATTTTTCGGTTGGGAACCATTTTTCAAAAAGGAACCATTTTCGAAAAATTGGAACCATTTTCAAAAAAGAACCATTTTTCATTCGGAACCTTTTTTTTGGTTCGGAACCATTTTCAAAAAGGAACCATGTTTTCGGTTTGGAACCATTTTAAAAAAGGAACCATTTTTTTTTCATTCGGAACCATTTTTCAAAAAGGAACCATTTTCAAAAAAAGAACCATTTTTTAAAAATCGGAACCATTTTATAAAAATAACCATTTTTTCATTCGGAACCATTTTTCAGTTCGAAACGATTTTCAAAAAGAAACCATTTTTTCAAATTGGAAAATGGTTCCAAATTGGAAAATGGTTCCTTTTAAAAAATGGTTCCAATTTTGAAAATGGTTCCAAATTTGAAAATGGTTTAGATTTTAAAAAATGGTTCCAGTTCTGAAAAAATGGTTCCAAATTTTAAAAATGGTTCCAAATTTGAAAATGGTTCAGATTTAGAAAAACGGTTCCATTTTTTAAAATATTTCCGATATTGAAAATGGTTCAAAATATTGAAAATGGTTCAAAATTTTAAAAAATGGTTCCATTTTGAAGTTCCAATTTAAAAAATGGTTCCAAATTTCAAAATGGATCATTTAAAAAAAATGGTTCAGATTTTGCATTTGAAAAAATTGGTTCCAATTTTGAGAATTATTTAGAAAATTGAAACAAAAAGTGTTCAGATTTTCAAAATATGAAAAAAGAATATATTTCAAATAAAGGAAAAGAAGAAAAAGAAACGAAAACTAAAAATATACGAAACAATAGAAGGAGAAATTTTTTTCAAATAAAAAAAAGAAGAAACGAAAATTTAAAATATACAAAACAATAGAAGGATGAATAGTCCTATTTGAACGTAAGCACGACAGTAGCCCAGTGGCTATGCCGTCGGTCTTTCTGCGCGGAGGTGCGAGGTTCGAACCCCCATCTACGCACCCTATTTTCCTTCACTTTTCTCCGTCCAGCGATACTTAATGGGCCGGCCCAGCTGAAAAATCTCCACGGGCGAGCTGGAACTAGAGCTCGCAGAAGGCGATATATAGGATTTGCGGGGGGGGGAGGGGGTGGGGGTGCGCTTTTAGGCTCTGTTGGGCCACATATATATATCGCTTGAAGTGAGTGAATGTCTCGCCTCGCTAACATCCTGTGTGCTACGTTACGTGGGCCTGGGACACCGCAAGTGCATGCGCGCGTCTCCTAGCGAGTGACCTGCACTCCACACAAAAAAATGAAAAGAGACACCAACGAGCCACCTAAAAATACAGCCACCACTTGTGTTTCTTTCCTTTTTTTCGGATTTTTTCACTTTTTTTTGGTGAACCAAAAATAATAAAGAACCAAAACATGCAAAAGAACCGAAAATAATTTTGAAAAAAAATAGTAGTGAACCAAAAAAGAAATAAGTTCGGGTGAACCGAACATAATAGTGGAGCAAAGATTCTGGTAAACTAAAAGTAATAGTGAACCACAAAGGAACTAAATTCGGGTGAAATGAAAATAATAGTGAGCAGAAAATGAACTAAATGTTCATTTTTTAAATTGTTCAGATTTTTTAAAATGTTTATTTTTGAAGAATATTCAGATTAAAAAAAATTGTGAGACTTGAAAATTGTTCATTTTTGAAAATGGTTTAGATTTGAAAAATGTTCATATTTTAAAAATGGTCATGATTCAATAAATCTAAGAATGTCCATGTTTTTTAAAAATATCTGCAATTCCGGAAAAATGTTCGCAGGTTTGAAAATAAAAATAAAACAGAAAAACAAGCAGAATAAACGAAAACTAAAAATACAAAAAAAGAAACAAAAAAGTAAGGAAAATCAAAAATAAATTGAAAAAATACGAAGGGGCCCGACCCATTTGGACGATCACCGGAGCGCGTCGGCTCCGACTCGCTACCGGCAAGATATAGTGCTCGCGTCTGCTAGAGGAAAAAAAATCACACTACAAGGGCGAATAGAAATTTTGGCTCGCAAATTCTCAAACCCTCGTCGCCGTCGCTCGCCGAAACCCTTGTCTCCCGGTCCAATCCCGCCGCCTGCCCGACCGTCGTGCCCCCCTCCCCGGGGCGCCGTCCCCACGGCCAAACCGCGTCGACAGTATCCCCTCTCCTATCGCCGCTGCACAAGATCCCCACCACACCCCAAAGTTCCTGCAATGGCAGCATCGCAGCGGCCAACAAAAAGGATGAAGTCGAGGTGCATCCCAGCGACGGAGCGGGCTACGCTAGAATTCAAGATCACTGGGTACAGTCTGCATAAGGGCATGTGCACCGGCAAATTCATCCGGTCCACCCCCGCCTCTATTGGCGGGTACCAATGGTGCATCCGCTACTACCCTGACGGATTGAAGGAGGAATCCAAGGACTCCGTGTCGGTCTTCGTCGAGCTCCTTGTCGGGGGGCTACCCCCGGGTAGGGTCATGATATGGTATAAGCTGTGTCCGATTCTGGACCGAGGTACAAAAAACCGACATACCCGGGCCCAGAGGAGACCGAGTTATACTGATCGAGATATGGGATCCGAGACATGCTGACCGACATATGTATGTCGGTATCCTGTGTGTTTCTTGTGTGCAGGGGAGGCTATTCAGGAAAGGGAATCCGGCATATCCATGCCGGGTTATAGAGATGAGGCACCTTATATCGGACGGAGGTCAGCGCTGCTGTCGTATCCCGTCTGACACGGGAGCATGGCGTGCGGTATGGCGCATGTTTGAGGTGACCGGGCTCACCTCTGCTGACCAAGGACGGACGTGGGAACAGGAGAAGGACTGTAACGTCCCAAATTTTGGAAGCCAGAAAAACTTAATTACAAAGACCCAAATTTAGGACCAACAAAAAACTTTTTGATTTGTCTTGTTTATTTATTGTGTTTCACTCATGATTGCTCTGTTTGACTTAATGTGGTTTGTGATTATGTGAATGACCTCTCTTGTTATCAACCTTGAAACTCAACCTAGTTATAATTTGACCCTGGTGAACAACGTAATGACAAGTAAAATAGTCCATAAAACTCCTCCTATCTTAATTTTTTTACCCAACATCTTTTACCCTGATGTTTTGATCTTAGCATCTACCCGAAGACCTTTTATCCGAGAAAATAAAATTACTTCCAAAAGCTATATGTTGGCAACACTATGAAGGACCATATAATAAGTCCTAATATATTTTGAGTTTAATGTGGTGCTACTCTTAGCAACTCTTATTTCAAAAACTCATAATTTATTATTTCTTTGGAAAATATCACTAAGAAGTGTTTTAACCTTCTTTCTTCAAAAACCTTGTCATGATCATGTTTGTCACCACCTCACAAATATATTTGGTTTGTCTTAAGTGTTTGTTGTTTGTTTATTTGTTTGCTTGTGTGAATTATTTAATTTATGCTTGATATTGTTTGTTTTGAAGTAATTATGTGGATCTTAAGTGTCCACTAGGGGGTATGATCTTGTTTGAGATATAAGATGCATGATTGATGTCCTTGTGATTGTGGTGTGTCTTACCACCTTTAAGTGGGTTTAGTTCTAGAAGTTTCCAAATTTATCAAATGAAAACGGGTGAGTGACTATCTTCTTTTCTGTTAACTTTTAGCCTTGCTAGAGCTTGATCTTTTGTGTTTCTTTTAATCATTTTGGAAATGCAACTCACCTAAGATCATGTTCATCATCTCTGCTCTCCATCTATAACTCTCTTGTTAATTTTCAAAAGTATGTGATTACTAATTCTTGCTTGTTTTGAGTGATACTTTATAAGGTGACCATGTATTTGTGTTGGATACACTTTTGCACTTCTCTCCCTAAGCAAACCAGGACCCCTTTGGGCAATGCACCTGCACCCCTCCCTTCTCTATCACATGTGCTTGCTAGAAAAATTCTTTTGATCCATCCTTGAGCCCCTGCTTGCTTAATTTTTAGGGTTGAACATGGTATCAAATTAATTCTGCACACTCCCTAATCACCTAAAACAACTAAAAACCTAATCTATCCTCTCTCCAACAACTCTCTCTGCTGAAAACAAAGAGGGAGACCAGCACCCTCCCCTGGCCCACTTGCCAGCCCCTCTCTCACCCTCTCCTCCACTCACCTCCCTCCTTTTACAAAATTGGTCAACCGGAGCTCACTCCCCCTTCTCCCACTGGCCAGACCACATCCATCCCGACCATCTCCTCTCTGTCCCCCACACCACCACCCTCCAGAGCCAATGGGCATGCCCCATCATCACCCCCTCTCACCCCCACACCCGAAACCCTAAAAACGAGCTCCCTGTCTAAACTCGAGCTCGTGCCCACCCCTCTGCTCATCCTCACTCCCCAGCCACGCACACAGACCCCCACTCCTCCCCATGAAGCCACGCCCGAGCTCCAACCCTCAGCTGCCCAGGAGACGAAGGATTCGTCTTGGTCACCGCCGGCTTTGGGCGACGATTGCCGGCGCCCCTCTTCTTCTTTCTCCGCCATTCTCGGCCCGCTGGATTCCCCTCTTCAAGGGCTAACTCCACCCCCTTCTTTTTGACCAGAGGTTGCCTGTGGAGCTCGTGCCCGTCCTCGACCCGTGGACCTCGAGGTCAACGTCGCCACGAACTTCGGCCGTCTCCGCCGAAGCTGCTCGTGCCCAAGCCCCTCTCTCGACCTGGGCCGCCGTCTGCAACCCTCCTTCGCCTCATGCACGAGCTCCAGGTGAGCAGCACGAGCACGGCACCTTCCCGAGGGTTTCTGCCCGTGTCCTGCGGGTCGGGAGGAAGAAGACGACCGGTGGCCGTCGGATTCCAGATCAACGCTTGTGTTTGAATCCTGCACCTTCTAATCCTGGCCCTCCCCTCCAGATCTAATGGCGGCATACCGCCTCACCTGCGCGCGCACGCAGATGGGCCGGCCCGGCACTGTGCTGCCGGGTCTGCTTAGATCTGGCCCAGTTTACTGATTTTTCTTCCAGAGCATTTTCTGTTTTTGTTTCCCCTTGAAACTGACCTGATGGATTAATTCAATTATGGTAGATCTTTGCATGCAAGTGTTTGAAGTTAATTTTGTAGTATACCTATCTGTTTTCTTAACCAGGTGGCACTGGCCGTTTTCAAAAATATGATTTTATGTGTGTGCTAGATCTAATCTTTTAAAAAGTTACTTTTTCATTAAATCTTTATTATCTTGAGTTTTATGAATCCAAAATTTGTAAATCCAATTGTTCTGGAATGCTTATGACTGTAGCTTTCTGAAGAAATTAACCTCATGTACTTATGATGCTTAGTTTTGAAATGTCATGTGTTTGAAGTTTGGACCAGTAGGGTTTTCTAGCATTTAATTAATTTTCTGTGAATAAGATTTTGGACTAAATCCAATTGCAGTAGTTTCTAATTCATACAAAGAACCTAAATCTAGCTTTTCATAAAATTTGGCTGAACAGAACACCCTGGACTTAATAAACTCAGAAAAAGGTGTTTTCTGCCTATTAAAAATGATAAAATAAATATTTGGTCATTTATGAAATTGTTACTTTTATTGTTTGTGAAATGTTAAGTACTGTAGATCACTACATAATGTTGTCCTTAATATGTTAGTATTGTTAGTGCTTAAGTAAAAACAAAATGAAGTAATTGTAAAATGCAATTAGTGCCTAGGGAAGTAAAATAAATTAATCATGCTTGTTTGCTTAATTACTTGATGAGTGAAATAAAGTAAACCTTACTAATAAAGCCCTTCTTAGCTACTGGTTGTTTTAAATTTATTAGTGATGCTTAGTTTTACAAATTGAAAGTGATCCAAAAAGGTTGTCTAATTATCACCTTAACCCCTTTTGTAATCAAATAATAAATTGTTTGGTGATGGCCAAACATATTTGTGTGGTTTATTATGTTTGCCTTGTTAGTTAAACTTGGTAACCTTTGAGTTTAATACTAGCATGCGTAGTTTGTTAATGTCCCTATCTTAGCTTGGTGAAATAATTTAGCAATTTTTGATAAGTAGCAACTTAGCTTTTGTCTGAAGTATTTCCTGAAAACTAAAGAGATACTTTTGTCTGAAGTATTTCCAAAACTACGGTAGCAGCCCTTGTTAAGTGACCTAATCACCCTAAGTGGAGTTTTGTTTTAGGATTTAGTTAAAACCACCTTTTTAAATATTAGGGTTGTTGTGTGTACTGTCTTAGGTATGTTTGCTGTTTGTCTTAGTTATATGGACTTGTTGTTTGTTGCTGTTTTAATTAAGTTGTCTGCTTTTGAGTGTTAGTTGAGTGCCTTGTGAAATGCTTGTTGTTTTGTTTATTTACTTTAGATTGTTGTCAACCCGCTTCCTAGCGTGACGATAGTTCCGTTTATTTTTCTGGTATATTAGATCCGCGAGAGGAGGAGCAGTACGTGGGAACTGAACCGGTCTACGAAGGAGAACAAGATCAGGGACACTTTGCTGAGCAAGGCAAGCCACCTCACCACTATACTGAAATCCTATTATTTTTACAAGCATGTTTTGTTTTCAAAATAAAATAATGCATGTTTTATTTCTTATGTGGTATCTTGCCACCCAAAACTATTTTACAAAATGTTGTTTGGCCAAAGATATCTACTAGCATATAATAGGTTTTATAAACATAAATGTTTACTTGATAAGCCTTCTACTGAAGGCGTTATCAAGAAAATTATATTTTCTAGAAGTAAATCCTTATGATCTTACCTCAAAACTATAGGATGGGAGCCTGGTTTGATAAAATGTTTTCGGAGGAAAAACCCGAGTTGCTGGGAGCAATCGGCGAGTAAGTGTTTTAAAAAAACCCGAGTTGCTGGGAGCAATCGGAGATGTTTACGCAAACCCGAGCTGCTGGGAGCAATCGGAGGTGGAGATGTTTTTGAAAACAAAGTATTGCCCTAGCGGCCGCCCGAACAATTAACCCGTACAACCACATTACCTCAAAATGGGCACAGGCTTAGCGGAAGCTTGTTGGTGTTAGTATTCGAATACTCCTCAATTGGCTAGAAGGGGTTAGAGTCCCCGGAACCGAATGCTGGATATGGGCATACAGAGTGTGGACTTCGTGTGCCACTGGGAAGCAACGGTGGGTCTCCTGTCATGGCGGTGTGAGACTAGGGGAAACCGGATCGATACGGCTAGCTCACTCGGTGCCGGGGAGAACAAACCCACTCGAAGAGGATATTCTTATACTAGCACTGACATAGTGGAAGTTAGGATCGGCCGTCTGATGTGTGCATGCTGTCTCCGTACAGTCTGTGGTTGATCCACGACAGACCATCCGAATCTTGTGGTGAAAGTGTACCACCTCTGCAGAGTATAAAACTATTCGAATAGCCGAGTCCTCGGTCATGGACGGTTGGAAAGGCCACCGATCTAGGCGTATGGGCACTTTTATGTTTTAAAAAGAAACTATTTCGGCAAAGTAAACGGAGGCATCAAGGAGGTACCTGGGAGGTACGGATTTTGGGAGAAGATGGTTGGTCTCGGGGAGTCAACCAGTCGGAACCCGGAAAGGAAAAAGGGGCATCCCTATCCTAGGGTTTTGAAGAAAGTTTTACAAAAGTGTTTTCGAACATGGAAATGGTTTCTGCCATTTCTAAAAGAAGGAGAATTATATCTCCAAATACCTTTCTCAACAAAGATATAGAGATGTCTAAAAGCATCGTTTTGCGAAAATTAAGCCTATAGTCTTATATAGCAGCTATCCCAGTTTTCGAAAAAGTTTTTGATTGCATTACCATGAAAACTTAAGCCTGGTGGTGGTCTTGCGAGTACGTAATTGTACTCATGGCTGTGTCCCTGGATATTCAAATGTCCAGATTTTCAACGAGAAGACCTACGCCGAAGAGGAGGAGTACGCTGACGACTACGCCAACTGAGTGTCACCGGTCAACTGCTCTGTGGGAATGCGTCCGGTTGTGACGAGGGCCGACACTAGCCGAGAGCTTCCGCTATATCGTAGTTAATTCTGTCCTGCGTGACAGTGATTGCAGACTTGGTCATGTGACCACTATTTATTTGTGTAAGACTTGTATGTAAGTTTGAATGATGTAACTTTGTATACCAGTTGGTTATGTGATCGCGATGCACTGATCATTGGGATCGTGGTCTGTTAACGTGGGCACCTCGGACTTTTGTATTTCGAGGGGTCCTTACAGACTTGGTATCAGAGCCATCGTTGACCTTAGGAGACCTTAGTTAGCATGGTCGTTAGCTTAGGAAGGAAATATTTCTGCTAAAACCCTATTTGCACAAAAATCTATTTTTATCTAAGTAAGCCTAGTATGGTTTCCACTCATCTCTTTTTCTCAAAAATATCTTGACCTCGTCTCTCCAATTTAAAGTATGTCAAAAAAAATTTCCTACTATCTTGTCCCCATTCAAACTTGTTTCGCCTGGACGATGAACCCAAATGTGACCTAAGTAACTAGTACCGAGAAGGCGAAGTTCAGTCTCAGGACTTCAACATATGACATCAAGGTGGTCGTCAATTGAAGAAAACAAGCTACAGAGCAACCCTTGCTTGCCGAAGCAGTCTCACTGTCAAGACTTCAATCCCAACAATGGTACTCCAGTGGCCATTTCGACAGTCTCAAGATTTCCAGCAGGAGCCCCAGTCGAGGGAATGAAGACTCCAACCAGTAAGATTGACCAAGACCAATAGGACATTTAGGATATGACCCTTGGTTGGATTATCCGACTAACACGATTGTGGAGTGCCCTTTTTGGTACTATAAGTGTCGTGTGTGCTCTTTTGCTGGTATGCTTTTTGCTTAAGTGTGTGTCTTGCTTGTGTGCTTTTTGCTGGAGCATTAGTTGACTGTGTGCTCAGTGTCTGTGTGTTTGCTGTTGGTGTGTTGTTTTCTGGTATGTTTCACAAGCACGCCTTGTCGGCAACACATATTAGGCACACACTTCCCTTTTGTTTAAACATCTTTTTGCCTCTACACAAAATACCTTTTTGGCCCTTTAAGTATTAGATGCATCGTGCTGCATTTCAAAACTTGTTTAGAAAACCTCTCTAAAAATGTTTTGCCTCTGATCTAAACTTCGACACGTGAGAGCTTTTAACCGCACCTAATACAGAAGACCACCCCGAGAAAGCTCATCCCCGTGTTGTGATGAGCCTTGTCTAATTTAATGAGCTTTTCGAATTACAAGTAGACCATCACTAACTTAACGTATCTAACTTTAGAGTAACACCTAACACCAATTTGTCATGTTGCTAATCAACTAACCTACTCAAGACCTACCAAACCGAGACAAGAAAATAGGTGCCAACGGAAGTCTCTCTTACGGATGGCACTACGGAGGACTCAAAGAACGCCAAGAGCTAATACTCTTTGAAGATGTTATGAAGCCTCAAGCCGTGGCACACAAAGAAGATCAACGTCAGCAACAACAAAGACAACCAGCACTGAAGATCGTCTACATCAAGATGAACCCCGAAGCAAGAGTCATAAGTGCCTTCTATGCGTCAACATTATTAACCTCGACTTGCCCGACTTGAGACTGATAGCAATAAGTATCTTAACTAATCTTCTAGGCTAACTAAGATAGAACCGACCTCTGAAGGATAGTGTGTGGCGTCATGAAGTCAACGAACCAAGGAAGTCTTCATCAACTTTGTTCGTCAGCTAAACCGAAGGTGGGCGCAATAGAAGACATCATATCTAACAAGACGCCAAGAACGACGAAAGGCCTGAAGTCTGTTGTTGTTGACAACACACTAAGCAAGTTAGACGCCTTTAGTGGCTTGTAGCACCCTTTGACTTTTTAGGAAAAACCAGAGAGAGTCAAGTCTATGGACCTGACACCCCTGGAGGCTTGAAAACTAATAGCGTGTGTTTAACTTCTAACCTCTCGAAGTGGCAACATCAGTACAAGTGTCTACATCAACCCCCAAGCACCGAGGAGCTACGACCAAGATGAAGATTGTCATGATACTCTAGACCAACTACGCCTTGAAGCCGACAACAACTTTTACCATCAACATCAACCCTTCAAGGCCCCTTTTTAAGGGGGGAAGACGTATGCTAACTTTATTAGGGAATTTTGGCAAACTATCCTTTACGCCCAAACTCTGGAGTATTTGAAGTCAACTCAACAAGAACGCTGTTCAGCATCAACCTTCAGGACAGCCCCTTCAGCAGAAACCAAAAGCCTTCCAGAAGAAAATCCGATGCCATATCGACAAGGAGACCTCAGTTGAGAATCAACAACCTCGGAAGACGAAGGAGCATCAAACCCCCAATCCTTGCACTCTCGTAGTACCCACTTAGGAATCTCGAGACGAGATTCTTTTAAGGGGGAAGGTCTGTAACGTCCCAAATTTTGGAAGCCAAAAAAACTTAATTAAAAAAGACCCAAAATTTAGGACCATAAAAAACTTTTTGATTTGTCTTGTTTATTTATTGTGTTTCACTCATGATTGCTCTGTTTGACTTAATGTGGTTTGTGATTATGTGAATGACCTCTCTTGTTATCAACCTTGAAACTCAACCTAGTTATAATTTGACTCTGGTGATCAACGTAATGACAAGTAAAATAGTCCATAAAACTCCTCCTATCTTTTTTTTTACCCAACATCTTTTACCCTGATGTTTTGATCTTAGCATCTACCCGAAGACCTTTTATCCGAGAAAATAAAATTACTTCCAAAAGCTATATGTTGGCAACACTATGAAGGACCATATAATAAGTCCTAATATATATTGAGTTTAATGTGTTGCTACTCTTAGCAACTCTTATTTCAAAAACTCCTAATTTATTATTTCTTTGGAAAATATCACTAAGAAGTGTTTTAACCCTCTTTCTTCAAAAACCTTGTCATGATCATGTTTGTCACCACCTCACAAATATATTTGGTTTGTCTTAAGTGTTTGTTGTTTGTTTATTTGTTTGCTTGTGTGAATTATTTAATTTATGCTTGATATTGTTTGTTTTGAAGTAATTATGTGGATCTTAAGTGTCCACTAGGGGGTATGATCTTGTTTGAGATATAAGATGCATGATTGATGTCCTTGTGATTGTGGTGTGTCTTACCACCTTTAAGTGGGTTTAGTTCTAGAAGTTTCCAAATTTATCAAATGACAACTAGTGAGTGACTATCTTCTTTTCTGTTAACTTTTAGCCTTGCTAGAGCTTGACCTTTTGTGTTTCTTTTAATCATTTTGGAAATGCAACTCACCTAAGATCATGTTCATCATCTCTGCTCTCCATCTATAACTTTCTTGTTAATTTTCAAAAGTATGTGATTACTAATTCTTGCTTGTTTTGAGTGATACTTTATAAGGTGACCATGGATTTGTGTTGGATACACTTTTGCACTTCTCTCCCTAAGTAAACCAGGACCCCTTTGGGCAATGCACCTGCACCCCTCTCTTCTCTATCACCTGTGCTTGCTAGAAAAATTCTTTTGATCTATCCTTGAGCCCCTGCTTGCTTAATTTTTAGTGTTGAACATGGTATCAAATTAAACTGCACACTCCCCTAATCACCTAAAACAACTAAAAACCTAATATATCCTCTCTCCAACAACTCTCTCTGCTGAAAACAAAGAGGGAGACCAGCACCCCTCCCCTGGCCCACTTGCCAGCCCCTCTCTCACCCCTCTCCTCCACTCACCTCCCTCCTTTTACAAAATTGGCCAACCGGAGCTCACTCCCCCCTTCTCCCACTGGCCAGACCACGTCCATCCCGACCATCTCCTCTCTGTCCCCCACACCACCGCCCTCCAGAGCCAATGGGCATGCCCCATCATCACCCCCTCTCACCCCCACACCCGAAACCCTAAAAACGAGCTCCCTGTCTAAAACTCGAGCCCGTGCCCACCCCTCTGCTCATCCTCACTCCCCAACCACGCACACAGACCCCACTCCTCCCCCACGAAGCCACGCCCAAGCTCCAACCCTCTGCTGCCCAGGAGACGAAGGATTCGTCTTGGTCACCGCCGGCTTTGGGCGACGATTGCCGGCGCCCCTCTTCTTCTTTCTCTGCCATTCTCGGCCCGCTGGATTCCCCTCTTCAAGGGCTAACTCCACCCCCCTTCTTTTTGACCAGAGGTTGCCTGTGGAGCTCGTGCCCGTCCTCGACCCGTGGACCTCGAGGTCGATGTCGCCACGAACTCCGGCCGTCTCCGCCGAAGCTGCTCATGCCCAAGCCCCTCTCTCGACCTGGGCCGCCGTCCGCAACCCTCCTTCGCCACATGCATGAGCTCCAGGTGAGAAGCACGAGCATGGCACCTTCCCGAGGGTTTCTGCCCGTGTCCTGCGGGTCGGGAGGAAGAAGACGACCGGTGGCCGTCGGATTCCAGATCAACGCTTGTGTTTGAATCCTGCACCTTCTAATCCTGGCCCTCCCCTCCAGATCTAATGGCGGCGTACCGCCTCACTTGTGCGCGCACACAGATGGGCCGGCCCGGCACTGTGCTGCCCGGGTTTGCTTAGATCTGGCCCAGTTTACTGATTTTTCTTCCAGAGCATTTTCTGTTTTTGTTTCCCCTTGAAACTGACCTGTTGGATTAATTCAATTATGGTAGATCTGTGCATGCAAGTGTTTTGAAGTTAATTTTGTAGTATACCTATGTGTTTTCTTAACCAGGTGGCACTGGCCGTTTTCAAAAATATGATTTTATGTGTGTGCTAGATCTAGTCTTGTAAAAAGTTACTTTTTCATTAAATCTTTATTATCTTGAGTTTTATGAATCCAAAATTTGTAAATCCAATTGTTCTGGAATGCCTATGACCGTAGCTTTCTGTAGAAATTAACCTCATGTATTTTTGATGCTTAGTTTTGAAATGTCATGTGTTTGAAGTTTGGACCAGTAGGGTTTTCTAGCATTTAATTAATTTTCTGTGAATAAGATTTTGGACTAAATCCAATTGCAGTAGTTTCTAATTCATACAAAGAACCTAAATCTAGCTTTTCATAAAATTTGCCCGAACAATTAACCCGTACAACCACATTACCTCAAAATGGGCACAGGCTTAGCGGAAGCTTGTTGGTGTTAGTATTCGAATACTCCTCAATTGGCTAGAAGGGGTTAGAGTCCCCGGAACCGAATGCTAGATATGGGCATACAGAGTGTGGACTTCGTGTGCCACTGGGAAGCAACGGTGGGTCTCCTGTCATGGCGGTGTGAGACTAGGGGAAACCGGATCGATACGGCTAGCTCACTCGGTGTCGGGAAGAACAAACCCACTCGAAGAGGATATTCTTATACTAGCACTGACATAGTGGAAGTTAGGATCGGCCGTCTGATGTGTGCATGTTGTCTCCGTACAGTCCGTGGTTGATCCACGACAGACCATCCGAATCTTGTGGTGAAAGTGTACCACCTCTGCAGAGTGTAAAACTATTCGAATAGCCGAGTCCTCGGTCATGGACGGTTGGAAAGGCCACCGATCTAGGCGTATGGGCACTTTTATGTTTTAAAAAGAAACTGTTTCGGTGAAGTAAACGGAGGCATCAAGGAGGTACCTGGGAGGTACGGATTTTGGGAGAAGATGGTTGGTCTCGGGGAGTCAACCAGTCGGAACCCGGAAAGGAAAAAGGGGCATCCCTATCCTAGGGTTTTGAAGAAAGTTTTACAAAAGTGTTTTCGAACGTGGAAATGATTTCTGCCATTTCTAAAAGAAGGAGAATTATATCTCCAAATACCTTTCTCAACAAAGATATAGAGATGTCTAAAAGCATCGTTTTGCGAAAATTAAGCCCTATAGTCTTATATAGCAGCTATCCCAGTTTTCGAAAAAGTTTTTGATTGCATTACCATGAAAACTTAAGCCTGGTGATGGTCTTGCGAGTACGTAATTGTACTCATGGCTGTGTCCCTGGATATTCAAATGTCCAGATTTTCAACGAGAAGACCTACGCCGAAGAGGAGGAGTACGCTGACGACTACGCCAACTGAGTGTCACCGGTCAACTGCTCTGTGGGAATGCGTCCGGTTGTGACGAGGGCCGACACTAGCCGAGAGCTTCCGCTATATCGTAGTTAATTCTGTCCTGCATGACAGTGATTGCAGACTTGGTCATGTGACCACTATTTATTTGTGTAAGACTTGTATGTTAGTTTGAATGATGTAACTTTGTATACCAGTTGGTTATGTGATCGCGATGCACTGATCATTGGGATCGTGATCTGTTTACATAACGTGGGCACCTCGGACTTTTGTATTTCGAGGGGTCCTTACAAGGACGCCGCTGACCAAGGCTGTATGTGGGAGCAGAGACATGTGACAGGGTATGGGCAAGCCACGTCGTGTCTCCTGCAGAGGGTACATTCATGACGGTGCAGAGTGCGTGGCTATAGTGTCGGTACGACAGCTGACGCAGACGTTCGTGGCCACAGTGCCGGTACGGAGCTGACAGTTGCACCCAGCTAGCTATAAAAGGAGGCCCTCCCCCTCCTGCATGAGGGACGACGCCCAGAGAGAGAGAGACATTTCCCCCTTAGCTTCATCTTCTTCCTTAGAGCTCATTGCCATAGCTGCAAAGATACAGCTCAAGGAGCACCATTGTACTTGTGAGATACCGACATATAGAGAGAGGCAGGCAGGAGTAGGGGTTTACCTCCTCACGAGGGCCCGAACCTGGGTATATTGTGTGTGTGCTTGTATTTTCCGTGTGCGCTCCTTAGCGCGCTAGCCCTCCCCGGTTCCACCAGCGTCCATCGGCCCCAACATAAGCCATCCATGGCATCTGCCGTGATACCACCACGACAGTTGGCGCCCACCGTGGGGCCAGCAGCGGCGCTGGCTGGTGTGTTCATCCGGACGGGTTCCATCATCGCCTCAGGCGAGCGCGTGGTCAGTGGCCTTGTCCACAGACTCGGCACGCTGAACTTCATCAGCGACAACGCGGGCTGCTTCGGTAGCAGGCCGATTCCGAGGAACGGCTGCCTCGTCCTCTTCGGGACGTTCGAGATCTACGTCGCCACTGAGTTCGTCTGCAAGTACCCGGAGCAGGTGCTTGTGCTGAGGATCCTCCTGCTGTCTGTGCGGCTCGCGGCCGGCGTATCACTCGCCCCGGGAGCTGCGCAGAGGTCATGATGACCGGCTCTGCGGGTGGTGCCGGTAAAGGAGAAACCGGCAAAGGAGAACCCGCAAAGGAGATGCCGGCAACCTGCCCCAAGACCACCAGATCGGCGAAACTGCCGCTGGAGAGGAGGGAGAACCTCCGCGACCAGGCCGGTACATCCGAGGTACCGGTTAGGCCGGCTCCTCTCGAGGAGATAATCGAGAAGCTGGCTGTGCCGGTAGCTGCCGGTACAGATGCTGCCCAAATGGAGGCAGAGTTGGAGTCGCGTCGTCAGAGCCTACATCAGGAGGCTCTCGCGATGGCCGAGGTGAGGAGAGAGTTCGGGATAACTCTCCGTGAGTATAACCAAGCACATGGTTTTACCCCGGTAGCTGCTCACCCTAGTCGCATAGAGGATGTGCGTAAGAGGGGTAAAGGCCTCAATGCCGAGATTGCTAGAGATGGTAGATCTAGTTCCAGTAAGACTCCTAGTCACTTGTCGGTCGAGAAGCCGAAGTATAGTTCCCCTGCTAAGACTCTTAGAGCTGCCGAGGCAGCAAGAGCCGAGTTGTCCGGCTTATCCGGAGAAGCTCTCCGTAGGCAGCAAGACCGAGTTAATGAGTTGATAGCTGTGGCTACCCGGCAGAATGAGGCCTATCTTAAGGCTAACACAGTTGCAGGTGGGTCCCAGATTGTTCACTCGGCTAAGGCAGCCAGTGGATCTAAGGGGCAAGCTTCATCACCGCATGTCGGTGGAGATCGTGACCGGAGTGTAAACTCCGGTAAAACAAGCAGATACAGACATATGATCCGGCATATGCCGGAAAACAGTTAGCGGGCGAGGCAGTGCCGGCCGGGGTAAAAGCAATCCCGGTCCGGGCTCCAGATGCCGGAGTTAACTCGGCTGGCCGAGGTCCACCTCGGTATCCGACACGAAATCCCGCCCGCAGCAGAATATCGAGCATGTTCAGCAGCCACAAGGTGTTGACCAGGTGGCCAACCGTTATGATGATGGTTACTCGGCTATGGAGAAAGCCGGGTATCAAGATATGAAGGTGCACTGGGATCCCGGCTGGGACCTCGCCAGTTGTCACCAAAGATGCACGCTACAAGTTGGACAGGATCTTATGTCCGAGATGCTGGAAGAGCAAGGCCCACCTGGCCCTGCATGCTTTGGACCTCGGATCATGAGGGAGCCACCGGTGCCGCACTTTCAGTTGAACCGAGGCGCAAAGACATATGACGGCAGTACTAAGCCGGAAGACTGGCTGACAGATTATGTGTCGGCAGTGCATATCGCGGGAGGAAACCGCCGATGGGCGGTGAGGTATATCCCGCAAATGTTGGAAGGGCCAGCCCGGATCTGGCTGAACAACTGCGAGAGGGCAGCGTTGACTGCTGGCTGGACTTTGAAGAAGCCTTCGTTAGCAATTTCTCCAGCACATACAAGAGGCCGAATCGTCCTCAGCAGCTTGCATGTGCAAGCAGAGGGATGAAGAAACTGACCGGGATTACTTGACCCGGTGGAGTACTATTCGCAATTCCTGTGAAGGAGTTGTGAGCGCAGGCCATTTCATGGTTTGCTCAGGGTGCCGACACGGCTCCATGCTCTGGCAGAAGTTGCAAAGGGAGATGCCGGCCACCTTGGCCGAGACAATCCGGATTGCGGATAGCTATGCACTGGGTGATCCGATGCAGCCCTTGCTGAACTCGGTGGAACCAGTAGAAGTACCGGTCAACAATGGACCCGGACCAGCCAACCGAGGTGGCCGCGGGGATTTCGGAAACAAAAGGAGAGATGACCGTCCGGATTACCGGTACGGTTCGAATCAAGTTGCGACAGTGGAGCAAAACCAGCCAGATGCCGGCGCTAGCCAGCGTCAGAGGACCAGTGGTCCTGCTTGGGGCCAAAATCAAGAAGGGAAGAGACCGTGGAGTGACCAGAAGAAGCCATTGACCTATGAGGCAATGCTGGATGGGCCGTGCAGCTATCACACGCATGATCCTCGCAGGCCGGCCAATCATTCAACCCGGCAGTGCAGCTGGTATCAGCGCACATTGAAGGAAGGGGGAGGCTCCGGAGGAAATCAGATGGGGCACCTCAGAGGCCTCCAGCGGCATATCCTCAACAGAGGCAAGCACTACCGCTCACCGGAGCAAACGCAATTCCCGTGAATGCACCGGCACAGAGGCCTCCAGCTCCGAGACCTGTCAACCAAGTAAATGTCGGAGGCAACAGTGGCAATGCTGGTCCCGGTGGCCAGGGTGAGTATCGTCAGGGTGATTATAGAGAGGCTCACCAGAGCTATGTGGTGTTTGTGACCGAGCCAACTGACAAGCAGAGCTTGAACCGGCGTGCACTCGAGGTAAACGCAGTTATGCCGGCTGTGCCGAAGTATATGCACTGGTCTGATCAGGAGATCAGCTGGAGTATGAAGGACCATCCCCGGATCATGCCAAGCCCGGGAGGTTATGCTCTGGTGGTGGATCCGACATTCATTGGGCCCACCATTAATGTCAGGTTCACCCGAGTTCTCATTGACAATGGGAGTGCCATCAACATCATGTACCGAGACACCATGGTGAAGATGGGTATCTCGGCAAACATGCTGCAGCCGAGTTCTACGACCTTTCATGGTATAGTGCCGGGTGTCTCGTGTGCACCTATGGGCAAGATTTGGGTCGATGTGTTGTTTGGCACCAAGGACAACTGCCGAACTGAGAGCATCCAGTTTGAGGTGGTGGACCTCGAGAGTCCATATCATGCTTTGCTTGGCAGACCGGCACTGGCCAAGTTCATGATTTCTACCCATGTGGCTTACCTCAAGATGAAGCTGCCGGGTCCTAATGGCATCATCACCATCTCGGGTGATTACAAGCGTTCCTTGCAGTGTGCCTCGGCTGGCTCGTGTCTGGCCGAGTCATTAATCATTGCTGCAGAGAAGAAGAAGATCCATGAAGTGGTGGCGTTGGCGCAGTCCGCGCAACTCGGTATGCCGGGTATGAGTAACCCGGAGCAGAATGCGGCATTCCAGGTGCCGAAGGAGACGAAGAAGATCAACGTTGACCCGGCGTTCCCGGACCACAACGTCATCATTGGTACCGGGTTAACGGAGAAATAGGAAGGCGAGCTCAGTCACTTCCTCCGTGAGAATCGGGATATCTTTGCATGGTCAAATCAGGACCTGCCAGGTGTTCCGAGGGAGTTGGCTGAGCACTCATTATTGTCAGGCCGATATGAAACCGTGAAGCAACCTATGCGACGTCTCTCGGATGAGAGGAGAAAGGTGATAGGCGATGAACTGGCCAGATTACTTGCATCTGGTTTCATCATGGAAGTGCTGCACCCGGACTGGTTGTCTAACCCGGTCCTGGTGGAAAAGAAAAAGGATGACCCGAATGGCCATTGTGTGGCGCATGTGTATTGATTTCACAAACTTGAACAAGGCATGTCCTAAGGATCCATTCCCGCTGCCTCGGATTGATCAAGTGATCGATTCCACAGCCGGGTGTGAGCTGTTATCCTTTGTAGATGCATATTCTGGTTTTCACCAGATACCGCTGAACCCTGCTGATCAAATGAAAACTGCTTTTATTACCCCGTACGGGGCTTATTGCTATCGTGTCATGACATTTGGTTTGAGAAATGCTGGTGCTACTTACCAAAGATGTATGCAAAAATGCTTGCATGATCAAATAGGCAAAAATGTGCAGGTGTATGTCGATGACATTGTCATCAAACTAAGGAGAAATCCACTCTGATTGATGATCTCAGAGAAACATTCGCGAATCTAAGGAGATTCCGGATAAAACTTAACCCGGACAAATGTACCTTTGGTGTGCCGGCAGGCAAGTTACTCGGTTTCCTCGTGTCGAGCCGAGGTATCGAGGTAAATCCGACAAAAATCCGTGCTATTGAGAGCATGAGGTTGCCGAATAATCTCAAGGATGTGCAAAAGTTCACTGGTTGCTTGGCATCGTTAAGTCGGTTTGTTAGTAGGTTGGGAGAAAAGGCATTGCCTTTATACCAACTAATGAAGAAAAGTAACACATTTGTGTGGACCCCGCAAGCGGATGCGGCGTTCACTGAGCTAAAAAAGATGTTGGCAACTGCGCCGATATTGGCCTCACCATTACCCAAAGAGCCGATGTTGCTCTACATTGCAGCCACAAACCGGGTTGTGAGTGTCGTAGTAGTAGTGGAGCGAGAAGAAGATGGCAAAACCGTGCAAAGGCCGGTATATTACCTGAGCGAGGTGATCTCGTTGTCCAAACAAAATTATCCTCACTACCAGAAAATGACATATGGCGTCTATATGGCGGTCAAGAAATTAAAGCATTACTTTCAAGAGCATCCAATCACAGTGGTGTGTGAAGCTCCTATCTCGGAAATCATTGGTAACAAAGATGCAAGTGGCCGAGTAGCCAAATGGGCCATTGAGCTGGCTCCTTATACGCCACATTATGAAAGAAGAGATGCCATCAAATCTCAGGCACTGCCTGATTTCTTTGTGGATTGGGCCGAGATGCAATATGAGCCACCATTGCCTGACTCCAATTACTGGAGAATGCACTTTGATGGTTCCAGGACGAAAATTGGTTTAGGTGCCGGGGTAGTCCTTACCTCGCCTAAGCAGGATCAACTGAGATATGTGTTGCAGATTCATTTTGCGGCATCTAACAATGTGGCCGAGTATGAGGCACTTGTTCATGGGCTCAATGTGGCCAAGGAAATTGGTATTCGCCGGATAGAATGCTTCGGAGACTCGGATCTGGTGGTGCAGCAAGTCTCGGGAAATTGGGATGCTTTAGACGCCAACATGGCGTTATATCGGTTTCATGTCCAGAAGATCTCGGGGTTCTTTGAAGGTTGCGAGTACAAGCATATACCTCGGGCAGAAAACGAAGCCGCCGATGTACTGTCCAAGCTAGGTTCATCTCGGGATCCAATCCCACCCGGCATATCCTTGGAGCATTTGAGGAAGCCATCAATCAAACCATCGCCCGAGTCCGAGTCAATCTTTATCCCGAAGAAACCGGAGTCTGATGCTGTTCCCATGGACGTCGATGTCGGATGCATTTGGGAGAACCCGGGGACTGCTTGGCAGAACTCGGGGACTGACCAGTATATGTCGGAGGATGCAATGTCGGTTGAGGCAATGGAGGTGGATGAACCGATATTTCCTGTGCGTCCTGTACCAGGATGGGCACAGCCTATAATGTCCTATATGATGGATGGGAGTTTGCCAAGTGATGAAGCCGAGGCCAGGCGAGTGCAAAGAAGATCCAAAGCATATACCATCATCAACATAGAGTTGTACAAGAGAAGTGCAACCACAGTGCTGCAGCGTTGCATTGAACCGGAGGAAGGGCAAGAGATGCTCTTGGAAATTCATCAAGGAGAATGTGGTCATCATGCTTGCTCAAGAGCATTGGTTGCTAAGGCATTCCGGCATGGGTTCTACTGGCCCACAGCTTTGCAACAGCAGAAGATATCGTGAGGAAGTGTCAAGGATGTCAGAGATTTGCTCACAAGATCCACATGCCAGCCTCGGCACTCAAGACTATTCCCATCACTTGGCCTTTTGCTGTCTGGTGTCTGGATATGGTGGGAGAATTCAGACCAGCCCGAGGTAACATGACTCATATGCTGGTAATGGTGGACAAGTTTACCAAGTGGATCGAGGTGAAGCCAATCCGCAAATGTGACGGTCACACAGCTGTGTCTTTCTTGAAAGACATAATTTTGAGATATGGTTACTGTGACACCCCTCCCTGGCACATATCACCAGAGAGGCAGTCGTCCCATGCGCCATCCCAAGATAACTGGCCGCACGTCACAACAGTGTAACATAATGAAAATCATTACACAATCATGCACATTAGTGCTACAAATGGTTTACAAGGCCATCAAGGAATGACAAAATATCAATCCCAGCATGGCACGATACAGAGTTTTAACTGGCAGTGGAAGACATATGAGAGGCTACGGCTTGGAGCGGCTCCACTCCACAGGTTCTGGCTGGGCTACTGATCCTAGCACGCTCTTGCTTCAAATCCTTCCTAGGGTGAAGAGTCCTCGACAAAACCTGGCCACAATCACAAGGCCCGTGAGTACATTATTATGCACTCAGCAAGTATCGCCACTTACTACAAACAATCCAACAATCATGCAGCAAGATACACAATTGAAATAAAATCCTACACATGGCAAGGTGTAATCTAGATACATGATATAAAAGTAGCAAGGCATCACAAGCAAAACATGGCATAAGCAAATAATGGGGTATCACCAGTGCAGAGTCCAAGCCAGGTGGGGTTGGATCGTGCACCGGCAATCTCACAACGAGCTTACCTGTGACGAGTAAACGAGTGTACCAGTTGGTACCAAATAATACATGACATCACCTGTGATCACTGCTAGGCCCTCTGGCCTCATCACTTCACTCTGGGCACGCACGGTTGATGTGGGCTCTGGCCTAACTATAGGCTTCCCAACGCATCACGCCGCCATCCCTATCACGGGTTACCATCAACATCTCAAGACAATATTCCCTGCATCATCTTATTCGTTCATTTAGTGTAATCCGGTTGTTCATTAATTATTTCAAACAAATCTTAAGTTTAACCTCCGGACACGACGAGGACACACAGTGTGACCGACACTGAACTGTTGTTCCATATCCCAGGAACGGGGCTAGCTGGCTAGGTTGATGCTCTCGAGAGTTTGCTTTTCCACCTATCAGAATGCACCCCACTCAGCCGACACTTCAGGTTCATCACGCCCAAAGTCGTACTAAGCAAGACACACTCACATGACGGTCCACTTGCTAAGACACTCTCCTGCACCACCCTATGCGCGTGGCACAACGGGCAAGTAAATCCGGCACATCCCCCGGCGCTACCGGGTATGCCTAGCTCCGGACTCCCTATCACAGTCGAACCCGTGCCTGTCTACCTCTACCCTCGGACAGCACAACCGAACGACTGCGCCCAATGGATGGCACAAAAGGGGCTCAACAACCTACTAGGTCACGGTTTCCATGGGACAACGGTGGCATTGCATTCAAGGGTTCAGATTAGTGGCACTATGAACAGACCTTATCGCTGATGGAGGATGGTTTCATTTAAATCAAGTTTTACCACAACAAGTCCCAAAACAGAGGATTAGTCCAGCAAAATAATCACGACATCAATATCACATATCAACAATAACAAGGCATTAGCAACATAATACTTGCATGCATAGATAACAACATAACGACAATAATAATACCCGGGTGACTGTGGCGGGAGACCCGGCCGATGTCACTCGGGGGTTAGTGTTCGCAGAATAATAGCATAATGTTTCAAACGGATGACGGTGGCGGGAGACCCGGCTGGTGTCACCGTAAAAGAATGAACCGAAAAGCACTCATAAGAATGAGAGAGCATCCATTCCACTCGAGGGTTATCTCAACGTGGTGTCAGCAATCTCGGCAAAAAGAACCAAATAGAAAGTCAGCTCCAAGCATCGCAGTCCGGGTGGTCTACGCCAACCATATTTGACGGAGGGACAAGGCAAATAACTCTTTTGGCGAATGCCCCCAACTCCGAGGATCATAAGACGACATTCGTCCGCTCCTCACCTCGGCGAAGAAGAAAGAAGCAAACAAAGCCCCGCAAGCGCGAGACGCACAGTTGTAATAATTCCCCCATTTCTTTGACTGAGGCGGTACCACCGGCCATTATCTCGGGAATGTGAGTGATGCACAGATAGCAATCATAAGGTAATACAACAATTTAAAATGCAACATGATATACATACAACAATACAAGGCTCATATAAAATATGGACAACATACAGACATGCAACGATAATAGCAGACAGACATAAAAATAGAACAGGAGACAAACATAAACACCCAGCATGGTATTAAGCAATCAAACAAACAATCATTGCAGGATGGCTCATAGCAAGGGGTTAGCTTGCCTTCGAAGACGGGGATCCTCCGGGTTTGGAATGGTCGGGGTGATTCCGCGGCGTAGGGCAGCGATAGCCCCGTTCCACGGACTCCGGATTGCACGTACAAAAGGGCACCTCATAGAAGTATTTTGGAATGAGATGGAATCAGTACCACCGGAAAGAGTTCGTCGAGACGAAGATTTAGAAATTTGAATCACCGAAAACGGACTTACGGATTGAGAGAAACAAGCGAGCGAAGGATAGCTATCTGCCGCACGACGCAGCAGATAACCTGCTCGGGTTGACTGAGCTGGGCGGGATTGCGTACTTTCCTGACTACGTTTTCGCGCCGAGAAAACGGGTTTCTCTGGAATACGTCTCCCTGCAGGGAGCGCGTAAAGCTCAGAAACACGCTTTAGCTTGAGGAAAGCGTCAAACAGGGAATACGCTTTGTGCTAGCACATTTTGAATGATCAGAACACTGGAGCGTGTTCTTCCTGCACGTACGCGACCACGCACGGGAGAGCACGGGAGCGGCTGCCACCGGCGACGGGCAGCCCGTCGAGGCAGTCCAGGGAACGCGGCGAGGCCCCTGAGCCCTACCGCGTCCGGGGAGGGTGGAGGTGTGGACCGGGGCGGCTTTCACGCGCGGCACCCGCGAGTTCCAGGAGATTTGCTCCACGGCCATGGCGGACGCGACGACGAACGTGACGCCCTCGACGACCACCAAAGGCTTTGGTTGCACGGGGAGGTAGAGGAAGGTGGTAGGAGGCTCTCTGCTGGTTTAAACGGAGAACGGGGCTGAGTCGAGCTTGCCACAGTGGGAGCCCGATGGCGACGACGTCGGCCAGCATCGAAGCAGGGCTTCGCCCGTTGTCCAACTAAAACACCAGAGAGGTCCAGGGGTGAGAGGAGAGTGAGGTGCCGCGGGAGAGGGGAGGCTCGGGCTATCTTATATAGGCAGCGGGAGGGAGAGGTAGGTGGTGGCCGTTCGGCCATTGATGGCCAGCCGAGGTCACGGCTGACGTTGCCCCCGGCCACAGTGGAGAGGATAAGGAGGAGGATAGGAACGAGCGTTCTTAGCCAGTGGAGCAGGACGAGCTCGAAAAATCCGCACGTTGAGCACGGGCTCGTGAGCAGCGGCGAGGACGGCGCTGACACGCGGCGGACGACGCCTAACTCCGGCCAAGCTTTAATGGGAGAGGATAGGGGCGGGTTTGGTCCGTGCTAGAGGAGCAGGAGGGGGTGCGGGCACTGCTGGCCTGGTCTGGAGCGGAGGAACAGCGAGGAGGGTCGGAGGAGCAGTGCGGCGGCGCTGTGCATGTCAGTGGTGACCACGCCACGGGTCATGCCGACATCGGCATCGCGATGATGCTCTCACCCTAGGGCTCTAGAGGAGGAACTAACCGCGTCACCTTGCGCCAAATTTAATTTCCAGCAACTTTGCTGACCAAAGTTTTCGCCAAATCTCAAGTTGGTGTGACTAGAATTTTTGAAATACAGTACTGGTCAAAATTGAGATTCGTGGTTTGGAGAGGCAAATCATTTTTAGTTTGACCAAGACTTGTTCCAGGGTGTAGGATCTCCTAGTGCTTGCATCTAGGTGCTCACTTCCCACTACAAAAATCATTTGGTGTGTTTTTGAAAACAAATGGGTTTTAGGGCAGAAACTTGCTCAGGGAAAAGTCCAACATTTTCCTAGCAAGATACCAAATATTTTTGCATAAATGGGTTACATAATGCCTAGGGATCATTCCCTAATTTTCATAGAATTTTTGGAAACATATAAATAGGGGTTCCTTTGGAAATTGCAAAAAGGCATGAAATGGGCATTACAAAGGAAGTACCTCAAATATTGCACAAATGAGGTTGGGACAATGGAGTGAAATGTTCAGGAGGTGAAATCATGCACCTTCCCAAAATGGCATAATTTCTGGATGAGTGTAAGGTGTCTAGATAATTTCTAGATCAGAAATGGCATTTTAGAGAATAATGTCCAACTTGGAAATATTGCATTGGAGTATGCAATATTTTTGCAGGGAATGTCTTTATATGGATGCGGGAGTCCTCTGGTATTTTTAGTGGAATTTATCTAGCTATGAAAATGGGCTTCCCTTTTGTAGGTGGGGAAAAGGTTTAAACGGTTCGATAATTAGGGCTAGGGTTTTCGAGAGAAAACCTAAGCAACAAAAATTACCCTGGGTATTGGAGAGGTTCATGGATCACCGGAAATGTTGAGAGAGCAATTCCAAAGTCAAATCATCCCCAAAAGATTTGAAGAAACATTTAGGAGAAATAGAAAAAAGTTTTTCAGGTGTCAGAAAACACCGCCAAAATTAGGTCCCAAATTTTGGGGTGTTACAGTTACCCACACAACATTATCTCGGATAATGGCACAAACTTTGCTGTGGGAGCCTTTACGCGGTTCTGTGCTGAAAGCAGAATCCGACTTGACATTGCATCGGTGCTATCCGGCATCAAAGCTCGGTTGATGGAACCACTTATGCGAACTCCAGGTTGTTGGATAGATGAGATACCAGCAGTACTGTGGGGTCTTAGGACCACACCGAATCGATCAACCGGCTATACGCCATTTTTTCTGGTCTATGGAGCAGAAGCGGTCCTGCCGATCGACATACAGTATGACTCGCCAAGAGTTACTCTGTACACAGAAACCAAGGCAAAAGAAGCCCGAGAGGATGATGTCGATTTGCTCGAAGAAGCACGAGAGCTGGCCTTATCTCGGTCAGCGATATATCAGCAAGATCTCCGCCGCTATCATAGCCGGAAGATAAAACCTCGGGTTTTTCGAGAAGGAGATTTGGTGCTTAGGCTGGTGCAGCGCAAAGCCGGCATGCACAAGCTATCACCTCCATGAGAGGGACCGTTCATCATAAGCAAGGCTCTGCACAATGATGCATATTATCTTATAGATGCACAGGTAGCAATGAAGAACAAGATGGACAAATCCGGAGAGGAAACCAAACGACCCTGGAATGTAGCTCTACTCCGTCCCTTTTACTCTTAAGGGCGCAATGTATGTATCTCGGTTTCCTTTGAATGAAATGTTGGCACTCCGAAAAGAAACTCGGGGACTGCCTTTGTCTATATGCATGTGTTTTATCTATGTTTTATCTGTGTTGTCCCTATACCGAATGGTTTTAAACCTTGCCTCAAAGTTCAAGTAATGTATGCTATTTGTTTTGATCTTGTGACTCGACTGACGAACGCCAAAATGGCAGTCAAGAGCAGAGGTTATGGAATATAGTAAACATGAAAACAACTCGGGGACTCGGTCCAAAAATGATTCGGTATATGTTGTTTACTAACCCGGTTTTTTCGTTCCTTATCTTTGTGTCGGATGACTCTAAACCTTACCTCAAAATTTACAAGTATTGTATGCTATAATTTTGATCTTGTGACTCGACTGTCGAACGCCTGAATGGTAGACAAGAGCAAAGATTACTAAGTATAGTAGAACAAGAAAGTAAACTCGGGGACTCGGTGAAAGGTGATCCGGCATCAAGCCTGTCTAGTTGAAACTAGCATGATAGAGTAGTACTGATAAAAATTTAAAGAGTATATATACATTTGCACCCGGCATTCCGGGGATTTAATGGTTCAGCTTGTGATAAGTTTAGGCAGCTGCCTCGGAGGAGCTCGGAGCAGTAGGAGCGGTGTGAGTTTCAGGAGCAGTCTCGGTCGCTGGCTCGACCGAGGTGTTCGTTGCCGGGTTCTCAGAGATGTCGGTCGCGGTCGGCTCAGCAGTGTCGGCTGCTCCGGCAGTAGCAGTGTCGGGAGCTTCGACCTCGATCTCCTCATCAATGTCATCTTCCTCGTCATCACCCTCTTCATCATCCTCGTCATCTTCTTCATCCTCCGAGTAGGCTGGACCAGGAAGGAAATTTCGAGTGGGAGCATAGCTGGCCATGAAGGAGGCTGCCTCCTTGCGGCTCTCGATCAGTGTCGGATCTGAAGTCCATTTTGAGCCTTGGCGCAGGGACCGCACTGCATCAAGCTTGATTGACTCGTACCAAGAGAGCACGAAAGTCAAAGCTTGGTCTGCGCCGGCACGTGCTGAGGAAGATCTCCACTCTCGGAGTCTTGCCTCCGCGCCCAGCAGGCACTGGGATAACTCGGCAACGGTGACTGGAGGCGTGCACCCCGGCCATAGAACCCGGTAAACCCGGATACCAGCTTCGAGGAGCTCGGTGCCAATGAGCTTCAGAGGAGAGATACGAGCGTTAAGAGCAGTCAGATGGTCTTCAATGTCCCATTCCTCCGGGATCGGGCCAGTTCTTGCCCTCTGTTCCCGCGCCTTGTTGGTAATATTGGTAGCAGCGGCCTTGGAATGGGCAAAGTGCTCTGAAGAAGAAAGAAAAGCTACCACCAAGTTCAGTCATATACCGGCATAAATCTAATGTCGGTAGAGGCAAAAGAAATGAAGAGAAAAGATAAAGGAAACTTACTGTCCATTTCATTGTTGATCCGGGTGAGCTCCTTCAACCAGCCGTCACATTTAGCCTTGAGGGCATCTAGCTCTTCTTGAGCCGAGGTGACGCGACCCTCGGTCTGGGTGAGGAGCTCTTTATGCTTCTGAGCGTCCTCTTCCCGCTGTTTCTTCTCCGCAGCAGCAGCTTTCTCTGTCTCGGCTTTCTGATTCTGAACCGCTTCAAGCTCCTTCTGGAGCCGAGACACTTCGTCTTTTTCCTTTTTGAGCGCAGCATTGTGCGCGTCGTCGTGTTTCTTCAACTCCTCATGCAGCTGCTTGTGGGAATTCTTGAGTTTCCTGTGCTCCAAGAGCAGCTTCTTGAACACCTCAGTCCGAGTGTTGGTGCAATCCTGAAAAAAGGAAAGTGTTAGTATTATTGTGAAGATTCACGCCGAGTAAGCTGACATGAGTCTCGGGGACTGCATGTCGGAAATTTGTGAAGATTCACGCCGAGTAAACTCGACATGAATCTCGGGGACTGGATATCGGAATTTTTGGAAGTGGACTGGATGTCGGAGTTTTTTGGAAGTGGAATGGATATTGAGTTTTTGTGAAGATTCACGCCGAGTGGTCTTTACTCGGTTGAGCATCAACTACTCGACCCGAATCTCGGGGACTGGGGATAATGTATATCTGTTATTTATTATAAAAGAAAAAAGCATTGAGCCGAGGAAGGTGTACCTCTGTGACCTTGCTGGCATTGAGGACTGCAACCTGCAGCGGTGTATGGACTGCGCAACGTGGCTTGGGCCAACTGAGTGCCGGGCAACCGGATTATGGGAGGAAACCTCGCTGGTATCAGCGGCGTTCCAATCCATGTTGTAGTGCTCCACCGAGCCCAAGTGTTGCCGCTTTGAGTGCGCAGACGGGGGAACTCCGAAATAGCTGTGCCGGCTTTGGAGACTCTGGCAACTAGTTGCTGGTAGCTCGAGGAGTGGGTTGGAGTCACCACCAGTTGCTTATCCGGAATAAGCGGCAATTTTCCAGTGGCCAATTGGCTCGGCAGCGGATAGGGCGATTGGCATGGCAGTGCCGGATTTGGCACTGAGGCTGGCTTCTGGGATGCCGGTGTGGGAGATGTCGGTGGTGGCGATGGCTGCTGCTGCTGTGGCTGCTGTTGCGGTTGATCTTGCTGCTGCTGTTGCTGATCTTGCTGCTGGTGTTGCTGTTGTTGCGTTGTTGTTGCTGCTGATCCGGTGCCGTCGGAGTGTCGGTTCGCTCCGTCGCGGAGTCCTTGTTGCCGGCATCGAGATCAACATCTCGGTGTTAACCGAGTCCATGACCTCGGTTTCTGGGGTCTTGGCCTCCTCCAAGTGCGGCATCAGAAGCCGGCAGCAGTATGACGGCTGGGGTGTGTACCCCGGAGTCAGTTGACCGAGGTTCCGCTGCAGTCGGAAGGGGTGAGCGCATGGAGGATGCGCTCTGGTTAACCTCAAGGGCATCACTGCATTGAAACAAGAAAAAATGTTATCTCGGGGAAAGATTATCCCGGAAAAGGAAGAAAGGGAAACGAGCGTATGTCGGCAAAGAGTATCTTACCCTTGAGTAACTGGCGGTGTCCTCTTGACCCGTGACGGCTTAACCGCTGTTTTCTTCAGCCGCTTCGCTTTCGGCGCTGCTGGATCTGAGGATGTGGAGGTCCCGGTATTCGAGGTACCGGTCTCTGCACGCTTGCGAGATCCGCCTTGTTTGCCCGTAGTAGCAGGGCGTGTACTCGGAACAGGGCCGCCCGGGTTAGCTGATGCCGAGGATAGTGGGTGAGCAAAGGCATGGACGAACATCAAGTGCCTCTAAAATTTCGCAATCATCGTCATCGTCATCTGACCAATCTCGGATTGAGGCTCGGGCTCGAGGCTTACCCGAGGTAGGGGCGCCAGCAGCCGGAATCGGCATGTGATCCTCATCGTCCGGGTCATCAACCTCGGTGACGGCCGGGGCAGGTAGATCTTTGCCCCATTTGGCGGAGGGATCCGCTCCATCTTCAGTCCTTTGCCGAGCAAACCTCTGCAAGTCAGAAGCAATAAAGCCGGGTTATTTTAGGAGCCAAGTATGGAGCCGACATAAGAGTTATCTCGGCAGGAAAAAATATGTCGGTCTAAATTGCAAGTTACTTACTTGCTCCGGAAGCCGAGTTCTATCATGAGGTTTTATACCCCATTCCCATTCGACATCCATCGTCGTTCGGGCAATTGCCTTGACGCGTCTTCTGACCTCGGGTTTGGTCAGCTCGTGGGTGCTGATCCGAGTTGGATCGTATTGGCCACTCATGTGGCAAATCTTGTGAACCCGGGCTTGGAGGGGGGAGACTCGGCGGCTGATAAAGGTCCTCAAGAGATCATCGCCCGTCATACCTTCCCCCACAAGCTGGTTGACGATCTTGTGAATCTGGTTGATTTCGAGATTCGTCTCCTTCGGGTTGAACTGCCAGTTAAATTGCTCCGTGGGGGCACCGATACTGAATGTCGGCAGGTTCAAGAGATCGACATTGTCCGGGCTCTTCACGTAGAAGAACGTGCGCTGCCACTTCCGGCATGATTCCAGGCCTTGAACCCGAGGAAAGATGGAGGCTTTCCGAGGTATAATTGTGGCAGCGCCGCAAGGAGTCATTTCTTTGGGGAGGGTCTTATCCGGATTCGGGACACTCTGCTTCCGGAGTTGGAAGTACTTGGCCCAAAGCTCAACGGTGGGCCAGAGTCCGAGGTATCCCTCGGAGAAAGAAACGCACGCCGAGAGGGTGGTGATGGCGTTCGCTGGGAGATGGTGGGGTTGAAGATGAAATTTGTTGAGGAAAGCCCGGAAGAATGGGCTCGCCGGGAGTCCGAAGCCGCGCTCGAAGTGCGCGACGAAGACCACGCGTTCATTGGCTTGCAGATCCGGCTCGGCCTCTGTGCCGGGAATCCGGCATATCACTTGTGCCGGGATTCGCTTGGTCCGGATCAGCCAATCTATCTCGGCTTGGGAGACATCCGAGCCTTCCCATCCGGCGCTCGCTTTCCTCGACGGGAATGTCGGCAGGCTCCAGTATTGCTAGCCGACATCTCGGCGGTGCGGCGAGGAAGTGAGAATTTGGTGCCCGTGCCGGCGGCGGAATCTGCAAAAAAGGACATAAGTTCACCGGCGGTGAGCTTTCTAGCATTTGCACGGCGGAGGAAAGCAAATTTACCTAGAAACTAACTAGAAGATCTAAGAGAAGATCTAGACAAGAATATAGGAGAAACAACAAGAGATTGCAACTAAGAAATGACCTAGAAGATCCGGGGAAAATCTAAAGAGAAAATCTAAAGGGAATCTAGAAGGAAGAAATTAAGAAAGCAATCTATGGAGAAGATCTATGAGAAACAAGAAGTTGAGAGCAAGAAAACCTATGAAGGATCTACGGTAAAGGTATAAAAGAAATTCATGGAGGAGTAATGGATGAACATCTTACCGGTGGAGCGGCGGCGGCGCGAGGCGAGAAGCGCAGGGCGTGCCGGAATTGAGCGTGTCCGGCGGCGACGCGAGGTGCTCCGTTCGTTGGGGGCTCGTGGGCTCCGGCGGCGTGCGGTTGCAAGTTGCTCTGCGCGGCGGCGGCAATGGCGCAAGGAGGTTGAGAGGTGGAGAGTGGAAGAAGAAGAGAAGAAGAGAAGAGCGCCCGCTCCGCTACTTATAGGCGCGGGGGGGGGGGCGCGGTTTGCGCAGTTAATCGCGCACGATCCCCGTAACGGGCGAGCGGATTAACTGCGTGCATTATGCGCGGTTGCGGTAATCGCGGCCGCACGATCGGCCGCACGATGGGACGCAAAGTGGTAACCGCTCACGGCGCGGTTAGTGGCGCAGTTACGGCACGTGAATCGAGGAGCCGCACGGTTATCGAGGGGTCAAACGCACTCGAGTGCGCTCAGGACGTGACAACTCGTGGGCGGCGTACGCAGAGGCATGTCTGTCCACGCGCGGAAACCGAGCGACGTACAACGTCTCCCTGCCACGTGCTGTGGCCAAATCTTGGAGGAGATTGAGAGAATCTTCGTGTTTCGGAGAAACCGGTATAGGGGAAAGTGGCAAGAGTAGCTAAAGACTCGGCTCAGAGTTCTAGAGATTGAACCGACGTAAATATGTCGGATGATTGGTTTAAGTTGAGTTGGTTGTGAAAGCTTGACATGGTCCTTCAACTGAGTTCTTGTGTCGGAGAAACCGACACAGGGCGGATGTCGGAAGGAGTTGGAGATTGGATGCTTGTTGATTTGACTTGGTCCAACATAGTTATGTCAGATACTCTAGTCAAGTTGGTTTGGTTTTGTAAACCTGGTGTGGCCCTTCATCTGAGGCTGCAGGACCGCACCAGCTTCGGGACTAATGTCGGGGGGCTACCCCCGAGTAGGGTCATGATATGGTATAAGCTGTGTCCGAGTCTGAACCGAGGTACAAAAAACCGACATACCCGGCCCAGAGGAGACCGAGTTATACTGACCGAGATATGGGATTCGAGATATGGGATCCGAGACATGCTGACCGACATATGTATGTCGGTATCCTATGTGTTTTCTTGTGTGCAGGGAGGCTATTCAGGAAAGGAAATCCGACATATCCATGCCGGGTTATAGAGATGAGGCACCTTATGTCGGACGGAGGTCAGCGCTGCTGTCGCATCCCGTTTGACACGGGAGCATGGCGTGCGGTATGGCGCATGTTTGAGGTGACCGGGCTCACCTCTGCTGACCAAGGAAGGACGTGCGAACAGGAGAAGGACGCCGCTGACCAAGCTGTACGTGGGAGCAGAGACATGGGACAGGGTATGGGCAAGCCACGTCGTGTCTCCTGCAGAGGGTACATTCATGACGGTGCAGAGTGCGTGGCTACAGTGTCGGTACGACGGCTGACGCTAGCGTGCGTGGCCACAGTGCCGGTACGGAGCTGACCGTTGCACCCAGCTAGCTATAAAAGGAGGCCCTCCCCCTCCTGCGTGAGGGACGATGCCCAGAGAGAGAGCCCCCCTTAGCTTCATCTTCTTCCTTAGAGCTCATTGCCATAGCTGCAAAGATACAGCTCAAGGAGCACCATTATACTTGTGAGATATCGACATATAGAGAGAGGCAGGCAGGAGTAGGGTATTACCTCCTCACGAGGGCCCCGAACCTGGGTATATTGTGTGTGCTTGTATTTTCTGTGTGCGCTCGTTAGCGCGCTAGCCCTCCCCGGTCCCACCAGTGTCCATCGGCCCCAACATAAGCCATCCCATGGCATCTGCCGTGATACCACCACGACACTCCTGGGCAAGGGCCCCAAGGTACAGGCGCTCTACTACCTGAGGTTGGTCAACCAGAACGGCGGGCTGTCGTCATCACTGAAGTACCCCTTGGAATCCCCAAAGGTATTTTTTTTCGAGAGTGACAGGGGGAATAAATTCCCCACTGTTTGTTGCATTCACCGAAAAGTAGCCTGGCGGGCCATGTTCTTACAACGGATGGAGAAATTTACAGGGGGATACAAGGGAAGATAGAAACAACGAAAATACAAGAAAAAAGACAACTAGAAGAGGTAAAGCAAGAGCCACCAAGAGACACAAGAGGTGAGGGGTGCAGTCGAGGGATCACAACGCGAAGACTCGGCAATCAGCCTCACGCACCGCACCGGCATGCGACTCGAACCCCAGGCACAACTCAGGAGCACCACCATCATCATCGGAGTGTCAAGCCTAGCACCTAGCACTACCCTAGATAGGGAGCTCCGCCACGGAGGTGGAGACGAAAAGCAGGTGGGGGAGACATACATTGTGTCGTCATTGAGCAAAGTTGAGCCGAGACGCCACCAAGAGCACGAAGCTCCCACACCGCAACAGCAACCACTGGAGGGTCTTGGGCAAGCACATCCATGTGGCCAAGACCATGCGAAGGCCTGCCGAAGAAGAAACACACCACCGTTGTCGTGGTATTGTCACGGTAGATGTTACCAGGGGTAACTTGAATTGGGGGCAAGGCGACTCTGGTGTTCAGGAGTTGGTCTAGCTCTACGGGGGAGAAGATGTTTTTTACCCAGGTTCAGGTCCCCTCGATGGAGGATCCCTATGTCCTGCTATAATTCACTATATGATAATCTCGATAACCAGGCGGCGAAATCGCTGCCAAGTTCCGAGTCTGGGTTACAGGGGGTTTGCTTGATAGCAATTGATCTGTCTCTCTCAATCTGTCTATCTATGACCTAGGAGCCCGCTTATATAGATGGCCGGGTCTCCTGGTCGTACAAGGTAAAACTGGGTTATACCCGAACTCGGAGTCCTAATCTAGGTCCTTCTAGGTCCTTCGTGATCTCCAAGTCTTGAGTCTCCAACTTGTACAAGGACTCCGGGTCTTCCAGAATCTTCCTTCTATGGCATCTTTCGAGACCCCTCCCAGTGCCAGGTTATCCTGAGACCTCGCCTGTTATCCTGAAGCTAGGTTATCCTGTAGCCGGGTCTTCCTCTAGCCGGGTCATCTCCTGGCCGGGTCTTCCTCTAGTCGGGTTATGAAATGAGCTCGTTGGCCCGAGTGTAACCCATCCCATATGGAGTGTGAGATAACCTATCCTAGGCCTCCTGCCTGGGGGGTTACGCTGCGCACTTCATGGGCATACCGGGTTATGATTCCCCCAACAGTAGCCCCAGGTTAATCTGGACGCCGGGTGGTGTGCTCTCCTTTGTAACCTTGATCTTAAGCATCATGTTTTAGGTGAAGCCGCCAGCTCGATCGTCCAGGTCAACCTCCTGAAATAAAACAAATAACTATTTAAAGGGATAAGACCCGGGTTACACTTGCTAGGCCAGCTCGTTTTGGTGGTCCATTTTATAACCCGGTTTTTCTTCCTGGGTTCATATGCCTCCAGTTTATCTCGCGCTATTCTGTCAGGTACTTTGTAAAGACCTGTTTAGGTAACTCTATTACTGGGTCTACAGAACATTCTGCAACTTCGGCAATGAATATTCCTCGAACCTCTCCAAACTATTTCTTATCTTTTTCTCTGATGTTGACCTCTCTTTTCCTTGTTTCAGGTTCCTCTGACCCGGACTTGATGGAGCCTACTCATACGGAGGCTGTGCTGAAGGATGCTCCAGATTCCTACGGTCCGGACTTGATGGAGCCTACTCACATAGAGGCTGTCTTTCAAGACCCGGATTTTGAAGACCCAGCGCAAATACCTCCAATTTTACTGGTTCTCAAGAATATTAACTTTGATTTTTCTCGTGTATATAACCTGTAGCCCCCAAGCTCCGAGTTTATCACCTCGCGATAACTTGGTGCTTGATGAATAAATATAAAACTTCGAACTGTGTAGCCCCCAAGTGCCGGGTTGCATGCCTGCAGCAAACTGGGACTTTTGCATCTTGTATCTCTGAAAGAAAATTTGACCTTCAAATACTGTAGCCCCCAAGTGCCGGGTTGTGTGCCTGCAGCAACCTGGGACTTCTTCATCACTTCGAAAAATTTGGCTTCAAACTGAGTAGCCCCCAAGTGCCAGGTTAGCTTCTCACAGCAACCTGGGACTACAACTTCGCAGGCATTTCAAAATTTGGTATATCTTAGTCAAAAACTTCAAATACTGTAGCCCCCAAGTGCCGGGTTAGCTGTCCACAACAATTTGGGACTAACAATTCTTGCATTTGTCACCAAATTCCTGCTTTATTGTTGTAAAAAACTTCAAATACAGTAGCCCCCAAGTGCCGGGTTAGTTTCCTGCAGCAACCTGGGACTCCACTGTACCAGTAATACTTGAAAAAAGTCCACTCTGTAGCCCCCAAGTCCCATGTTATCTTTGCTTCAGTAACTTGAGGCTGTAATCATACGTCTCATTTTTTTCTCTGCATAAAATAATATTATTTAGCATGATAGGCTTATAATGAGATAGTAACTTATAAATATTTATGTGGATGGTGTATCTACACCCTGAGAATTTGCTTGATATGTCGTTCTGCAAATCCTTTGGTTTTGATGACCCTTTTGGTTTCTTTGAACTATAAGCCGGCTTTCGCATAGATTTTCTCTGTTGCGACCTCTCTGTTAAAAACAGGGTCAGCCAAGTCCCCATGGGCTTCATGACTGATTGAATTTACAGGCACGCAATCAGGCCATATAATTGCGAGTCACATCAAGCTTAAGTTAGATAACCAAGAAAATAGTGGCTCTAAAATTGGCCGGGTCATGAGATTGTAGCTGTACCTTCAAGGGTAATCAACCCCCATGACCAAAGTGGCTTATATGCCGGATCTTGAGTTTGTAACTGCACTATTCAAGCGATCAGCCCCCAAGACCCAATATTTACAATGTCGCGAAGCATTCTTGGGCGACGCTAACCGAAGTTGCGAGGCGCTCCTGGGCACGCTAACCGAAGTTGCGAAACACTCATGGGCACGCTAACAATTTGATGTGAAGCGTTCCTTTTGGACGCTCTTGGTATTGATGATGCATAAGCCGGAGTATGGCGATCGAGTCGGAACAATGATAATGAAATAATGCATAAGCTGGAATACAGCGATTGGCGACGGCGATGGAGCTGGAGCACGACGATGGCGCTTTAATAGCGATCTTGTTATTAAGAAATCCGTTGCGAGCAGTAGATAGCTTGACTTTAATAAATCCATTTACGAGTGATGGATATCTCGACTTTTAAGAAATCCATTACGAGTGATATATAACTCGAATTTGATAAATCCATTTGCGAGCGATAGATAGCTCGACTTTAAAGAAATCCATTGCGAGCGATAAATAACTCGACTTTGATAAATCCATTGCGAGCGATAGATAGCTCGACTTTAAAAAGTGGCCTACAATCTTTTGGATGATTTTTGTAATTTCCTTATAAGCAGTATATTTAACTTCCGAGATTGACTTAAAAAAAACAGTTTTAATTGATGGAATAAATAAAATATGAAATTCAAATATAAATGTGACTTAGCTTATTTTGACGAAGTAGTGTGAGTCGTGGACCATCACGATCAGCCGCGACGAGGTTGGAGATGCTCACGTTGTTACATGAACCGGCCTGCGACCGGTCATCATTGGTCGTCCGAAGCCAGCCACAACCGGGTCGTTGATCTTAACGAAGTCGTTGACAAGAGTTTCCATACAGAAGACTCCTGTTTTATTAAGCCAATCCACCAGCAACTCAAGTCGCTATATCCTTCTCTTTCCGAAACATGTACGTGAGTACTGTTGCACCTGATTTGTATATATATATTTGTTGGACAGGACTACAGAGCGGCGCCGCTCATTTGCATCCCGTAGCGGCGGTTGACATGCATGCATGTAATTAATTAATATCAAATTTAATTACTCCCTCACACTCAAGTGCATGCATTTAATTAGTGCTTAAGTGGAGCCACTCGCACTCCTCTCTCTCCATGAATGGGCCCATGCATGGAACGCTAATGTCATTCAAGATTCTCTTGATTTCAAACTTCAAAAACTTTTATCTCATAAATCATAGATCCAATTGGAAATCTGCTTTCACCGTTGTCTTAGTCGCGGCGAGGTATATGAAACTAGATCTCTTGTTGCTATGTTTTGATAACTTTTTTATATTGTGTGTAGTTACCAGATTATTATCACTAACTTATCAGATTATGATAACTTGGTTATCAGGTATCAACTTATCAATCTCAGGCTATATGATACTACTTTGTGTGGACTGATATCATCTTTTATGTCTTGAAAAATGTTGGAACTCTTACTCTCTAGCAGTGCATATTACTGTAAATGTCCAAAATTTTATCTGATAACCATGAACAATTATTGTGGTAACTATTGGTTGATAATTTGATAGCTATAGTAGATAACCTGGTAACTAGTGCGAACAAATAAATTCCGTCGAAACATATTAACATGTGATCTAGTTTTGAAGCCCCCGTCGAGACAGATTTAGCAGTGCAAACAGATCATTAATCGGAATAACGGTTTAGAAGATAAATCATTTTAAAATTTAGAATTAGCAATTAATGTGATGATGTCATCCATGAGGTAGCAGACTACATGCGTGCATGTGCTATCAATTAGCCGCCGCATGCCAATTCTTCGGTGCGGCGCCTCTCTCTACATTTTCCCATATTTGTTTTAGTTGCTAAGCAACACCAGGCTGACCAGCTTTTCTCTATTTATTTTTTCTCAGCTCACGTATGTGATGTCTATAGAGTGCAGTAGCAAAGCTAGCTGCTCCAAATTTTCTTTCTTTCCGGTACTTGCACCAACGATCCATGTGCTAGTCAAAGTAGTAAATCGACGTTTTGATTTCTTTGGCCGTTTTTCCTCCCATGGCTTACATACATGTACAGCTTTGGCTGGTACATGCATCAATCTCCTTGGGCGAGTCAGCCAGAACAACACGAGATACTAATCTGGCTTCAATTTAACTTGATCCGTGGCTTTGCTAATTGCGGCCGGGCTATGCAGACATCACGCAGTGTAGACTCGGCAAATCAACGACCGGCTTGTATTTCTTTACTCACGTGATCTGCTTTTTGCATGCATGGATCTTCACTGGGGCAATCCGAGTAATCCAGACTTTGTCATGTACATGGTGCTGCTTCCGAATCGAGACCCAAATTTTGCTATACTGTGACTTACAGCGGCGGAATCGAGACCCGCACGCGGCCCCTTGTGTCCTTCATTGCCGGCTTTTTGGCTCTTCTAGCGCCGGCCCTCTGTGGCCGGGTCATTGATGGTTGTCTGAAGCCGGCTTGCGTTGCGGCCAGGTTGTCGATTTGTTGGCGATTGTTACGATGCTCAGATGATGAGCTGCTACGTACATCTCCCTTTTACCTTTTTTTTTTGAAGCCTCTCCTGAGAATACAAGCAGTAGTATCTATTCGGACACATAGAACACACACCACACACGCACACTACACCTATGTGTCTAAACTAGACCTACAACATATATCCTTAACGCGTCCTGAGAGTCTTTTCCGAAATCCAGCACTTCAGGACCGACGGACACATCGATCTCGCCTGTGGCACGTGGACGGAGAGAGAGGCGTCTGGAGATATTTAGCACTGTTCACTGTTTTTGAAGCCTCCTGAGAATACAAGCAGTAGTATCTATTCGGACACATAGAACACACACCACACACGCACACTACACCTATGTGTCTAAACTAGACCTACAACATATATCCTTAACGCGTCCTGAGAGTCTTTTCCGAAATCCAGCACTTCAGGACCGACGGACACATCGATCTCGCCTGTGGCACGTGGACGGAGAGAGAGGGCGTCTGGAGATATTTAGCACTGTTCGGTGAACAGTGCTGCTACAGTGTTCGGTGAACAGTGTAGCGCAGTGCCGCGGTGAGGCCCCCGAAATTCGCTCCATGGAGCTTGAACCCGGGTGGGGAGGGAAGGCCACTGCCACTTCCTGCCATCGCGCTACGCGCGGTCCTCCCTCCTTTTTCTTTCTTATTACGTGAGGTGCTTGACTACATGCTACATCAGATTTTTCTTTTTTCTTCTCTTTTGCTTGGGCTGCTAGCATGCTGACCTCGTACTTCACATGAGGATCGTTGATAATCACTGGCGACCAAGTTATTGCAATCGCCTTCATGGCCCATGCATATCTACGTATCAACTCATACGTGTGTGCTCTTTTCTTTTTCTTTCTTCAGGGCCTAGATGCGATCTTCCTGCCGGCTCTTCGGCCGCTGATGACGATCTCGCCTAGACATGCTGATGGATGCTTTTTCGCTGAGATGCGCTTGCCGTAGAAGCCAGCTATCTGGGAGCCTGAGATTTCTGCTTTCTTTTTTCTTTTTTCACGTGAACCGCCTCTCCTTACTCATGATTCGATTGCTTCGGGCTGCCGTACACGTAGGGCATCCAGCTTTTTCTTTCCTTGCACGGGCCATTGGAGGGCACGCCACGCCTTGGGACTCAGAGTCCTGATGGAACCGGCCGCGTGTGGCCTGATCAGGTACGTACGAGCTCGCCAAGGAAGCGCGAGCGATGAGCCAGCCGCGTGCGAGTCAGGCCAGCACAAGGTCGCCAGCGATGCGGGACCCGGCAACGTGTGCCGACGAATCTCTACAATATCTAAGCTTCTTGGGATTGCTGGCCTTTGGTTCATCCACAACATGGGCCCACAAATCAGCGACACATGGATTTCTCGTTTATTCTTTGTTGTTTGCGTGTCGTGTTGCTCTTGGGCTTGGTGTGGGCCCGCAGGTAGACGCAGCGTGGAGCTCGACTCGCTCACAACAGGAAAGGACGAGGAGGCGACAGCGCTCGAACCTGGGGAGGCGGCGATGGAGCTCGTACCCGACGGCGGCGGCGACCTGGTAAGCCTCCCCCTCCCTTCCGCGTCCCCCGGGCTTCTCTCCCTGCCCTGGGCTTCCTCCTCCATGCCCTCGTCCCGCTCTGTTTCCCTCCGGTCCTAACCCTAAATCGCGGGCAGGACCAGAACGGCGGCGGAGGATGAACTGCGGCGGCGGCCGACTCGGCGATGACGTTCTGGGCATCCACTTCTTGGCCGTCTTCTTCCCACTGAAACCTTCCCTTTGTAGCAGCCAATCCAGCCTCTTCAAGCGACCTCGACGAACTGGAGGCCCACCGCGCCGCCCCGTCAACTCTCCAGCTCTCTGCCACAACGAGGCACTAGCCGGCGATAGCGACGCCCGAGCAGGTGGCGCAGAATCTCCAGGAGGTCGCACGGCCCTCGCCATGAGTTGCGCCGCCAACAAGGACACGCTGCAGCGGTGTTGGACTGGGCGTTCATTGTCTCAAGGTTGTCTCGCCTAACTGGACCCTGACATGGTCGACAAGGTCCACGTCCTTCCACACCTGTCTCTCTCTCACTGCTCCAATTTGAGCTCGTTTATTCTATGGCTGAACCCTATGAAGTCTGAAAAGTATATTGTAATTTTCTATTGAAGCAAAACCGTGGGTAATTTTACCCCTATTTTTCTTCAGTCATGCCTCACGTGTGTACTGTCATTCCCCCATTTTACACATGGAGGACTATGTAGTGCGATTTCTGTAGATTGTGCCAAATAAAAGTTGATTGCCATATAATGCGGTTATTTTCTCAATTGGGTTGTACCAACCAAAAGGATTCTTGAGATTTCAAGATGCTTGCTAGAAAATAAAACTGTACTTAAATAGAACTTCAATTTATGCGGTTGAGTTTTCTCAAGACTGCCTTTGACAGATTTCTATTGTGGAAAACATTATACTATATAGAATGACAAAATCTATAAACTCCATAGAATGTGATATCATGCTTAGTTCAGTAAGGTTATATGAACTCTACAAAGGGTTTAGTTGTGTCAGCAAGGGACGGAATCAGGTTGCAATATTAATCGACACTTCTAGGTTTATGAAGTTGGAAAATATTCATTGAGCAATCACGACCAGGGTACTTCTACGATGGAATCATCAGTACATTTTGCACCAGAATACTATGTGACCAGGTTTGTATATCAGGGAGCCCATGGAGATAATTACGACTTGCATTCCCCCTTTGTTTGGATGTGTTGATGTCGACTCTCTCTGATGCCTGCACCAATCAATCCTCCTGCTCATAATACACCTTCGTATCTCTTGAATACTCACGATTGTTCAGTCTATTTCAGATTTTGTTTTCTCCGGCCACCAAAACTGTACAAGTACACCTACTGTTGCCACCATCAAGAAGCAGCAGGACAATGATTTGCTCCCTTACCACATGAAGCTGGAAGTTGGAAGCAATTTCAAAGTATATGTTATTTCTCTCATATCGCTTCTTCGTTTGGTTGCACAAGAGCTGCACGTGTGTTACTTTTAGTCTGCACATAATGTTTGGCTTAGTCAAATCATCTAAAAACTGAAGCATTATTTTATTTGTGCTATTGTGAAACTGCAATCCAATCAAGTATTTTTCTATCAGGAACTACTACCTTTGATTTCAGTAACAGTGAGTATTGCAGGCTTTCTTCTTTGAAATCTGAGAAGAACATGCCATTTTTCTGTTCAGATAATCAGTATTATACAGTTGATTTTTGTTTTCCATGTGTATATGGAGAATGGAGTCATATCGTGAAGCTTGTATAATTGTAAGAGATAGGCCTTCAATATACATAACCATAAACACCCATCTCATTTGCCTTTTATATTAGTATGTCCATTCTATTATTAATTTGGCAGTTTAGTTATAAAAAGCTTTTCAATTGGAAATTTTAAAATTACATCATTATCTACCAAAAGATTCAAGATCTTATCTGTAGTTTATGTAGTTGCCTTTGAAGCAAAAGATGATTAAGTATCTGAATCATGATATCAGCTGAAGTGCCATGACTTTGGTATATGTGAACCAACGAAATTTACAAAGTCTTTTTCTTGTAGAGTGAAATGCTTATAAGTGAAATTACACGTGTTGGTAATATTTACATGCAGTATGTAATAAGGAAAATGTGCCTTGCACCTACAAAATATACACAGCTCTCAGTCCTTTCTCCCTGCACGATTTATCCTTCCTGCGTTAAGAGTTTTTTATACAGTTTATATATGCTAATTTCTATTTCAACAAATTTACTTTAGGATGCAGAACTGTTTTGTTCAGCTATACTCAAAGGATTACTCCATGTGAGAAGTAGGAGATTGATGAGGCTCTCCCGGGAGAGGTGCTTACTGTGGTCCCTATGTTGATTTCCATGTTCATAAGGTAAACATTGCTAAAAAGAGGTATAGTCTAAACCTGAGTGCATGACTGTCCCTTGGGGTAGCATAGCCTGCAGTTTTGTTTTCCTGTCCATGTTTTTCCCTGTCTCTGAACTTAAGTAATTTTGTTATGCCCCTGATTTTGCTGGCGCACGAAAGTACAGAGAACTGAGTGAAAACACATAAGCAGAGTATTGTGTAAAAGAGTACTTTGTGTAGATTGACTCTAAAATATATGCCGAATTGTAATATACAATGGTACTTCCCTATTTATATGTCATCCTTTATTTCCTTGGAGAGATGCTTAAATTCACAGTTCCATAACACTACAAAAGTAATTAATTTGTAGCATTTCTGTGCTATTCAAATAAATTTAGAAGCCAGGGAATGAAATAGTCAGTGTTTTTCTGATGTTTTTTCATCTGTTCATGTGAAACTTACACGTTAATCTTGGCAAAGCCAGTGTAAATACACGAGAGGTGGTCCCTCAAACACGACTGCAAAATCTGTTATTTTTCTAGTTCCAATCATGTCTTCTTTTTTTGCGCGCAGAGTTGAAGTTGACGCACAGAACTCGTCCGCTAGGTCCCGTGATTTGGGGAAGAAACACATGCGAAGTCCATACCGACTCTCTGGTTTTCCAAATCCGGCTTCTCTATGGCCGGCTTCTCCGGCTGCCCCAAGTTGGCCACACCAACACCACCAGATGCAGCACCAACAACCCCAAGCTGCAGCAAAAGCCATCGGTGGTCTCCAAGATGACGCCTCCAGGAAGAATGTGTTGTCGAGGGCACAACACCGTCATCCGATCGGCAAGCCGAATCATGGGTTTTCACCCGGAAACCACCATGCAACGAGCCAAGGGTACTCAAGCTCCACAACGACACCTCCAGCGAGGAAACGATGCCAAAATACATTGCTGCCGCCGGCAGCAGCCAAGCTGATGCAGGGTTCTCACCCGGATTTTGAGCACATCCATGTCGAGCACCACCAGCATCGCCGCAGCCTCCACACCTCGAGGAGACCACCCGCGGCAAAAGCATCAACACAAGGCGCTAGATCCACCAGGCCGTTGGACGCAGCACACACACCATTCCCCGCCGAGCACCAAGCCGGCTAGGGGGCAGGGGAGTGCTGCCCGAGGCCAAGAACCACCATGGTTCCGGGCCGCAGCTCCACAACCCGCACCGACACGCACCGTGCGCGCCACCGTGTGGCTGTCGATGAAGGCAGGATCCGAGACGCACTGGCCGAGAAAGGCGGCGACTTTTGCAGCTGCAGCGTCGGCCCATCCGGAGCCCAGATCGGGCCCGGGCCCGCCGCCGCCGAGGAGCACCACCACGACGACCCACAGCCTCTCGCGAAGCCCCGCCGCCGAGCGCCATGCCACGCCGCCGGCCGAGCCCACAGGACCCGCCAAGGGCGGCGCACACGCGACGGCGAACCGCCGAATCCCGCTGAGCCCCGCCGCCAAGGGACCCAGGGAACCGCGAGGAGGCGCCGCGCCGCCGCCGTCGGCCGCGCAAGCTTCACCCGGCGGCTTCCTCCGGCGGCGGCGCGGGCACGGGGAAGGAGCGGCGGCTAGGGTTTGGGGGGCTGCGCAGTCGCCGCCCGTGTTGCTCTGGGCGAGAGCGACGCGGTTTTTTTTTCCTGTTCCTCCCCAAAGGTATTTGATCCTTTTTTCGAGAAAACGCAAAAAGAGTTTGCATTTCGTTTCATTGAAAAGGAAGACAACATAGGTACAACCTCCACAAAGGAGGGACACACACACGACCGTCCTCACCTCGCGACTACACTAGGTAAGGAGGTGCCCTCAACTATAAACTACAGCTACAATAGGTCTCGCCGGCCTTGCCTCCAGCCAAGAATGGCGAGGTGTCGAGGCTCGGAGCAAAAGGGCAGCAATACCGCTGTTGCCAGACGTCTCCACGGACGATTTCAGCTCCAGAACTGCCCAGTCCAACGTACCTCGCGCCCCTGCGTGCCTAGAGAGAGTCGGCGGGGTGAAAGGCAGGGACCGGCTGGGACTGGTGTAGAACTCGTCGGGGAAGTGTCGGCGCAGGCATACGTTGCACCCCGGATGCCCACCTCTTGTGTAGCATTCAACGCCAGAGCGCCACATCACCAATCTCACGCCGCCGCATCAGGTACTCCACGTGCAGCCATAGCAGCGCCATCAAGAAGGGAGCAGCGCTGAGGAAAGGTATTCGATCCTCCCGACACCAGTCAAGTATCATTTGCTTGGGGGAGTGGCAATTTCATAAAGAGGAGCGAGCTCGAGCAGTCGGATTACCTGCGGGATGACCGTCTCATAATTGAGTGCGATCTCACTGTGGTCAACGAACCACTTGTTGCGGAAGCTGCAATTACGGTGGAGGTCCACATACCACCCTCCGACTTGTCAGATAACCTTGGAAAATTGCTAGAGACAGCGGAGGAAGCAGACGTGACATTCAATGAAAGGGAGGTTTTTTCTGCCCATAAGATTGTGCTTGCGATGCGGTCTCCAGTATTCAAGGCAGAGCTCTACGGACCGATGAGAGACAAACTGAGACAGAGTATAGTAGTGGAAGACATGCAGCCCTGCTGTTTTCAAGGCATTGCTTCATTTCAACTACACGGATTCATTGCCTTCCATGGACGATCTTGATGGTGATGAGACCAAAGAAATGGTCAAGCACTTACTAGTGGCTGCAGATCGGTATGCGATGGAAAGGATGAAGGCTGAATGTGAAAGCATTATTTCCAAAAGTCTTGATGTTGAGACTGTGGCAACCACGTTAGCTCTAGCTGATCAGCATCACTGCAGCAGGCTGAAAGATGCTTGTCTTGAATTTATCATGTCTTCAAATAGACTGGATGATGTGTTGGCAAGCCAGGGGTATGTGCAGTTGAAAAGATCATGCCCAGCTGTCTTAGCAGATGTCTTGGAGAGGGCATCAAAGTCGCGCAAAATTTAGTGTGCTCATGCCAGGTTAAATTTCTAATAGTTAACTTAATTGACAAATAGTCATCACCATCTGAGATGAAGTAGTCTGATCTTCACTTGTCAGTTTCTAGAGATCTTTTGGAGAAGCAATCAGAACTTAACTATTGCAAATTTTAGAATGGGCATATCCGATTGTTGTGTTATCTTCCCCATGGTTGCACGATACCACCTGAGACAGCTTGTCCTACCTTTTTTAGTGATCTTTTTTAGATTTTTGGAATGGAAAGGCTCGTCATATGTTCTAGTTATCACATATCTGTTGGAGCTCTTTTGTTGACTTTTGGAGAAGAGTACTATCTCTTGCATGTAGTGAACTAGTGATTTGATATCATCCTATATATGAGATTATAAATCTATATTAGTTCATTAAGTTTTCGTTAACTCTTTTCTGAACTTCTACTGTACTCTAATTTATATATGCTCTATTGATTCCTCTATTTTCAAAGGCAGGAAACATTAAACAATGATAATATCCGCGCACGTCGATCAAATATATGTGATATGTCAGTAATTAACTGAAGCGAGCTCGGACCGCTTCCCTCTCCTGTCTACTGTAGAGGCGATTTTCTTGGAGACACCGCGCCAGCAGCTCGCGACCGGAGATCTCCCAGATCCCTCGTCTCCGGCGGCCGCTTCGGCGGCGGGAGGCGGGGGATCGACGGATCCAGGTATGTACATAGCTAGGTGTGCGTGGTGGTGTGCCTGCCGGCGGCGCTGGGGAGGAAGCGGTGGCGCCGGTGCGGCTTTTGGTGGCGGTGGACTTCTCCTCTGTCGGCGCGGCTCCGCGGGGCTCCGCCGCAGATCTGCTGCCCTGGCCTTGCTCGCGGCTCCCCGGAGTTCTCGAGAAGGCATCCCCTTCACCGGAGTTCGAGAGACGGCGGATCCGGTGGTTGACATCGAAGTTGCAGATGCGGAAGGCCGAGGTGGCGCAGCTGTTCTTCTTGCAGGGTGGAGGTGTCCAGTGGGCACCGAGGAGCGTCGACTTCCCAGTCGCCTGGGGAGGCCTCCCAGTCCAAGGTCATGGAGGTTCGGCGGCGGGTTTCGCCGGCGCAGCGGTCTGCCTGAAGACGACGACGCCAGAGTTCAGAAGGTCCTTGTTGTAATTTCCTTTGTTTTCTGGACTTTTCTGTAAGAATCTTGGCTGGGTGTATCTGTAATTTCCTCGCAAAAAAAAAAAAAATGTGATATGTCTTCTATTCATGAATTGTAGTCGTAGGGGTGCTATGGGCCTTATGGGAAGATAAGTGTGAGACGAAATTAAACCAGAAATTACAAGATGCTAAGCATGTCAATGCAGTTTTGAAGGCAAATTATAATTTCTTTGCTCAATGGTATGTTCATGGCCAGTTGTTTTTTCTTGCCTAAGAATACTATTTTAACAAGAAAATGTGTGCAGTGATATGTTTTCGGAATTTGAGGCAGATGGGAAATTTGAGGTTTACTCCTGGGTCTCTATTTGTATGCGAGAAGTGCCTTCCAACTTCATACATTCAATATCTCCTGCATGCTACGTCTTCAACTAACTGCCTCTCGGATGAATATGTTCTACTATATATTTCTGGGTTGCTAATTTCATGACGATTATATTGTGTGATTTATTTATTTGGAGTACCCACGTCAATGCTGTGTACGTCTGCCACATAAGTATTCTGTAAAATGAAAACTGCATTTAATGGTTCTATAAGTAACGTACATCCAGTTTTGTTATGTGAATAGTTTTATATAGCACTTTTAGCTCTTATGGCATCCATTTCCTAAGGTTCCACAGCAGATGATCATACCAGAAAAATGGACATGGATGGCCATGTGGTCCTTCAATATCAGAGATGATGTGGTGCTTTCAGTTTTGATCTAGTATCTTTGGGGTAGAAGTTAAAAACTTAAAATGTTCATAATCTTGTTTTTTATTAAACACTAGCGAGAGCCATAAGGTGTATTGGTAATGACTAGCAAAATGCCCGTGCGTTGCAACGGGCGATAAATGTGAAAAAAGAAACTTTTTTGACAAAGGTAATATAGTTATATAGAAAATATATTAATTAAACTGAGCCTCTAGAACAACATAATGTTAATTTTCCAGTGGGGAGATAAAACTGTTGGCTCGCCATGTCAAGTACCAGGCTTGATGGAGTGGAATCAAAACCTCATTCGTGCTCTAACAAAAATTCTAATCTGAACAGAATCGGAACACGATGTTACAACACCTACAACAAAAGAAAACAAACTCTAATCTGAAGGTCACAGACGAGCATGCTTAGGCCGGGATGTTATTTTTCTTGTGCTCTGAATCCTAATCCCGTTTTACCATATATGGAGTCCTACCGGAATAAGCCATGTCTACAACTTCGTTTTGTGTCCGCCAAGACAGAGAGTTGTTTGCCCCTCATATATAGCTAGAGGTAGTCATAGAATAGATCATGAGATTGAGAGATCCACCAGATCCATAGCACGAGAAGGGTTTGTCCTCTCGTGTATTGTAATACTCCTCCTGATTATAGTTATACGCCTTCGTGCGTCCGTGGTTTTATCCTGTAAGGGTTTCCACGTAAAAATCTGTGTTTTTGTTCTTCGTTTGATCTACTTTTGCTGCGCAGTTTTACAACAAGTGGTATCAGAGCTTGAGGTTTCAAGATCAGCTGTCCCGGGAGACTTTCCGCTGCGCTCCCGGGGCAGCATCGCGCAGTTCATCTTCTTCGGACCAACAGCCGCAGTCTTGCGGCATCATGCAGCTTTATTGAGGTATTTCGTGAGATCCAATCTACGAGATCTAAGAGTTCACGATTTTTCGTTTGGGCGCCCATTGCGCCGCCTCTCGTAAGATTTGTTTTTTGCTGCCGTTCCAATCCGCCGAGATCGCCAGAGCCGTTCTCTATTTTCTTGTCTGTGTGCAAGCCTCTTTCAGATCGGTTCGGATTCGCCGTCTATTCTAGTCGGTTTCCAATTCTTTGTGTGGAGTACCGATCGAGAACACACAGATGATTAGATGGATTTTATCCGTGCTTCACCGCACGTAAGGCAGCATACCAGTTTGATGGACAAAACAAATAAATTCAAGGATCAAGTCCCGAGGCAAGCATTGAAGACGTTTGTGCTGCACCATTGCAGCCCTCACGTGAAGACTAGTCAATTCCAAATAGATTTGATATCTCCAATTGCTACGTGTACTACAAGTGCACCAGGAAAATATCCGTGTTGCTACGTCCACCCGAGACAATACCAGGTGCTATTTTCTCAGTTGTTTGTTCGCAAATTTAATTCTGCAAAGAATATGTTTGGCTTGTACTACTTGTGTACGGATTTATCTACTTATGTTTATGAAGTATGATCTACCGTTGTTGGGCCGTGACACAAGATTTATCCTATGGCAAGTCAAGATGCGGACATTGTTGGCGCAAGCCGTTTACGAGGATAAACTGGTTAGTTTTATGTTCAAGGTGGAGTTTTTGGGATTATAGCCTGTCGGGAGATTTATTGCTGCAGTTATATGATGAGCACAATTATCAGAAAAAAAAATATTATGGAGGAGGTAATTATTTAAGCCTGTTGGTAGCCAGCATATACTTTTTCTCTCCAAAGTTTTGCTGTTATGCATGTGAAGGTTTTATTCAGTTCGTGATGAGGATCAGTTATGATGCAAGGAGATTTGTTTCTGCTAGATACTACAACATTAGTACTGTTATGGTCAATTGAGTTGTCTTTTCTCTTTTAAGAGGGGTCTATTGCAGAGTTGATGCTCCGTTGCATGTTCAGGAGGTTCTTCATCCGACAGTTGTTCTATAAGGACAGTTTTGACCATGTCATGGATATTTCATTAACCGTCGACAGTTGTTGGTGTACGTGATGCCATACGTACCATATGCTCTTGCATGAGTATTGTTTGCTGATGTTTGTGCTTTGTGGCACGTTCAGATTCCATGATATGAGTTCTTCACGATGCGATATGCAACAAGATGTTGCACTATTGATCTATGCGCTCGTTCATGCACCACAGGAGATATGATGACTTATGTCATTTGATTGATGATTGAGTTTTTCCAGTTTCGGAGGTCAGTGGCACAGACTCAGACTTTTATTGGGTTTTATGGGAGATCCAACTTTCGTTCGTCTGCTTTGTTGATAGCTGTGTTGTTTTCCGTACGACCTACCATTGATTTGCTCAATATGACTTCGAGAGAAGTTTATTCGTCTTATGGACGTTTGAAGACACAAGGTTTACTTGTGCTGACTTTAATTGAGGAGTTGATACTATCTATGACTGTTATAGAGGATTCATCTCAAGGTGGAGTGTTATTTTCTTGTGCTCCGAATCCTAATCCCGTTTTACCATATATGGAGTCCTACCGGAATAAGGCATGTCTACAACTTCGTTTCGTGTCCGCCAAGACAGAGAGTTGTTTGCCCCCATATATAGCTAGAGGTAGTCATAGAATAGATCGTGAGATTGAGAGATCCACCAGATCCATAGCACGAGAAGGGTTTGTCCTCTCGTGTATTGTAATACTCCTCCTGATTATAGTTATACGCCTTCGTGCGTCCGTGGTTTTCTCCCGTAAGGGTTTCCACGTAAAAATCTGTGTTTTTGTTCTTCGTTTGATCTACTTTTGCTGCGCAGTTTTACAACACGGGAATCAATGCCGCAATTCAAGCTCTCCTCCCACATTTTCACTCTGGCATTAAAAAAAATCTTCCTCAATCTGATTCGGCAGCGAGGAGAGATGAGGACATGAGGTCCATGTTCCAGTTCTTAAGCCTCTCGCACCTGGTCACAATCCCGCATGCCCGAAGCAGATATTCCTGGAAAGCCTGCACTCCAAGCCCTGGTTCACGCCCGTCAGCTTAATATCGACGGCGCCCATGGCGCGCCCCTCCTCTCCTCATGTTCCTCCTCTTCATCTCCACGGTTACATCGATGTAGCGACACGGGTGGCGCGCGAGGCGTAACTCTTTCCCCAAGCGCGGGAGCGTCGCATGGCCCCTTTCCCTTCTCTGATTCCCTGGCCGCTGCTGCTCACCGATTTGTCCAAGACTCTCGACTCTCCGTTCCCTTCAGATGCAGCGAAGCAGGCTGAAGATGTGGGGAGGAATTCCTCTGCCCAACCTTCGCGTCGACGACGATGGCAGAGAAGCTAGGACAGCCGGCAGACGGAGGGTTGGCCGAAGAGACTATGAAGCCTTTGTGGCCCGCAACGAAGAGAGCTGCTGGACCACGCTCGGTCTCCATCGCCGTCGGCTGCTCGCCGGAGGAGACAGGAGATCGACGGAGGACCATATGTCCAGCAAGCCGCCACGCAGAGACGTTGATTCTTAGATCAATCTATTGCCGCTGAAAACTAAAACGGCCGGGGAATGTATACTCCGTCCGTGTCGCCGGGGACAGCGGCAGCGGGCTTCACGGCTGATGGTGGCTGCGACCTTCAGTCACGGGTCGTGTGGCAGCGTCGCCCACGTCGGAGGTTTTTTTATTGCTTTGGGGTATGACGACGAGACGGTGTTCGACCCGGTTTGTAGCACCGTTTTTTCCGATTGTGGCTGGTTTTATTACGATCGTGGTTTCTCTCGATTGTGCGACGTACGTACGGTCGGACGTACCAAAAAACGGACGAAAATTTTGGGGGAAGAAACGTTCCTCGTATTATATAGTAGAGATAAGTTCTACAAAATATTCTATAGATAGCCTGCTAATTAGGTAAAAGATAATCTCGTACTGAATAAGTGGCTGGAATTGAATATGTGTAATATTCACATCACAACCATGGCACCAAACTAGCAGTACACATCCAAAATAATTCGCAGTTGCAGGCTGATGAACTAACCTGCACTAGTAATTGTGTACGTGTACTCCACCAAATATGGAATAAATAATGATAGTAAACCAAACATATCATGTAATAGATAATTTTTTTAATCTCATTCCTTTGATTGAAATGGCTTTCATAAATTGTACTCGCACATGGATGATCCAAGAAATACTCATCGGCGGTATGCATAAACTCCAAACACCAAACTCACTCACATGGATCCAAAAATCAATCATACTAACTGAACACATGCATCTTGTCCTAATCCAACGTGTTCCAGGTAACCTCCATTGATAAGACTAATTATCCTCTGTAATTATGTACATGAGTCTGATCGATAAGTTGCTTAGAAAATGTGTACATATCTCTCGTCCCTGCATCTGCATACACAAAATGTTCACAGGGAAGACCAGTGGTTTTGTCAGAGCAGCCATGCTATCATGTTCCGGATCTGTAATTTGTTTGTGGCCAGCAAGGGGCAACAATTACTTTGTTTTTTTAGTGTTAAGATGATGGAGCAATTGTATGAGCTGGAACAGATTGCATTGTCTATCAGGTTATCAGATAATGAGGATGCAATTGTATAACTCTGGTTTATATATTTTACAATCTCTTTATGTTGTGTTGAATTTCAGAGGTGTGACTCTCCATGGGATTTGCATATACCCCTAGGGTCCATGTGTTTCTTTGGCTAGTTTCGCATAATAAGCTGCTCACTAGAGATAAAGTGTTGAAGAGACAAGAGATGTGCCTGATAAAACCTGCCTTCTCTGTTCTGAAAATGAAAAATGTTGATCATCTGCTCTTTTCTAGTTATATTGTGTAAAATTTGTGGGCTGATATATCTACTATAGTAAAGAAGAATGTGGGCCTTATGGATGAGAATGTTGCTAGACTATGGATCGACAATACTAAAAAATGCTGTTGTTTTTTTGCGGAAAGAATTGTGTTAAATGGTTGTTCCGGCTTTTATGTGGGTGACCTGGAAACATAGGAATGACACGGTCTACAGGCGATGTGTGCAGTCTGTCTTGCAGGTGATGTGGTTGCAGAGTGGTGAAATTCATAAAAAGATGGCTATCTCTGTGCCCCAAGAAGAATTCAAGTTTTCTGAAACAGTGTGTTCGTTCGATGGAGAAGAAAGTGATGGAAGCCCCAGCTCTACCTGGCTGCTAAAGAAAATAAGGACAAAATCTAATCTTGTACCGCGAACACCTTAAGTTCTGATAAGAATGCTGGCGACTGGAGCACGCTCCTGCAGATGTGAAGGTAAAACTGTGGAAACCTGAGGCCTGCGTGCCTGATGCTTAGATGTGCTGTAATGTTTTTTTAGTTCAATTGAGCCGTGGACTGGTGTTTTTGAGGCAATAGCCTAGAGGAAACCTGAACCCAAATGCTTGTGACACTATCATTTCGTTTTTCAATGAAAGTGGAATGGGGGCGGTGAGCTGCCTGTTGACCTAAAAACATGTTCACAGGGCAAACATATTCAGGAACTCAGAATAGCACAAAAACATCTTGGTCGATGTGCCATGTTTTTTTTTTTGAAAGATCTAGCAATTGCTGGCTTTCGATGTATTAGCAGAGGGAAACCGCACACAATCGTACACAAGTGTCGCCCTGGGTGAAATTACGTCCGGAGGCAAGCAAAGAAAAGAAAAGAAAAACATAGGTGACAATCTAGCCACCCCGTGACTCTCTCGGCACCCCTACGATGTAGAACCACGGCCCGGCCTCGTAGGGCCATGGTCGTCACGCCTCTGGAGGCCGCCGCCTCGGTGCACGTCCACCATCCGGGGCCGCCGCCCAGACCCCAGATCCACCCCACACGACATTCGCGAACCCGACGCACGGTGAGAGATAAGACGCTCCAAAGTGGTGCCTCCAAGAAGGTAACGATGAGATCGTGGCACCTCCAAGATGGTAACGACGAGATCGTCGCCGCCGTCGCCCACTCCAGAGGAGTTTGGGTTTTCACCCGGAAAGATTAGGGCACTCGCGTCGGTAGAGGATCACAGCTCCCAAACGATGCAATCAAGAAGGAGAACGACGCCCTAGGGCGCCGCCGCCGTCGACACCAAAGAGCAAGGTTTTCGCCTGGAGAACGACCTCAACCACCAAGCTCAAGGACTTGGGCGAAGGAGCAACAAGCCGAGCGGAGTGGCTCTATGCCGACCACCGGTCGTATCCGAATGCCGCAAGGGCCACGTCACTTCACGATGCAACAACCACGCCATGCCTGCGGGAGGCTAGAGCCAGCCCTCCCGCACCACTACCACCTACCGGGGCCGCCGCCCCGACTCCCTTGCTACCGGGATTCTAGAGACAACATCTCGACCGCGAAGACGCTGACGAACAACCTGCCCACACAGGCGCCATGCAGCCCGAATAACTCCAACCCGCACGGGGGGGGGGGGGGGGGGGGGGAGGGGGAGCAACACCGTGCACACTTCATGGCGCTAACGCGATGCATTGCCGACCGTGGCCCGCCCGGCTCGACGCGAGCCCAGATCGGGCCTGCATAGGCCCGCAGCCACCTGCTGTAGGGAGAGCCTCGTCGGCCGCTCCGCGACAACCGACATGGCCGCTCCCCGGCACATTCGCGAGTGCCGCCGGCCTCCGAAGAACCGGGCCCAGATCTGAAGCGGAGCATCCGGGCCGAACGCCGAAGACCTTCGTTGCGGCGTCGAGGGACGACGGCCGAAACGACCACCAGTTTCGGGGCTGCCTCCCCGGCATCCAAACACCGGCGACGCGACCTCTGCCCCTAGCAGAACCGGACGACCGTCGGGACGACGAGCAGAAAAGGACCCCCCCCCGACAGCCTTTGGCAGCGGCGGCGTGGGGGCCAGGGAGGGGTGGCTTGGGTGGCGGTGTGGTAAATCACCCAACAAAAGAAGAGGCAGAGGATGATAGATTCTTAGTGCAACTTTGCGTCTTCATGTACTTGAGTCTGGCCATCTTGTTGTGCAGGCATGCCTTCGTCTCCTTCCTGCGGGCACATGGTATGGTATAGTCCAACATCCATCCGCTCATGATTCCAAGATGCTCGGTCGTGAAACCTCCTCTCAAGCTCCTGGTCGATATTTCGCTATATTTGGAGCATCTCCACCGGCAAGCCCAAACGCCCATTGAAGTGCTTGACATGAAAAATGGCCACAATGGCACCAAGTGTGACCCGAACCGATTTTTGTCCGTCACCCATGAGCGGGCCTCCAAACTTGGGGGCAGATTCGGCGCTGCGGATGCTAGCGCTAAGTTGACGAGGGAATATCTCCCCGGCAACAGCACCGGAAACAATGCTTGTACGTCACACGTCAGTTGGGAACCCCAAGAGGAAGGTATGATGAGTGTAGCAGCAAGTTTTCCCTCAGTATGAAACCAAGGTTTAATCGAACCAGTAGGAAAATGAGGTTTGCTTAGAAGGTGTTGGTGAAGGAGTGTAGTGCGCGCAACACCAGGGATTCCGGTGCATTAAACAGTAGAGAACAATGATTGCAGTAGATTGTATTTCAGATGTAAAAGAATGGACCGGGGTCCACAGTTCACTAGTGGTGTCTCTCCAATAAGATAACTAACATGCTGGGTAAACAAATTACAGCTGGGCAATTGACAATTGATAAGTGCATATAACATGCATGTGTGAGCTGTGGTGTCTACTATGAGATTCATTTGGGCATTACGACAAAGTACATAGACCGCTATCCAGCATGCATCTATGCCTAAATAGTCCACTTTCCGGTTAACATCCGTACCCCTTCCAGTATTAAGTTGCAAGCAACAGACAATTGCATTAAGTAATGTGCGTAATGTAAACAATACATTCATCCTTGAATAAAGCATTGCTGTTTTACCCCTAGTGGCAACAACACATCTACAACCTTAGAACTTGCTGTCACTATCCCAGGTTAAATAGAGGTTGAACCCAACTATCATGCATAAATACCCCCTCTTGGAGTACAAGTATTCACTTGGCCAAGGCTTCAACAAGTAACGGAGAGCATGCAAGATCACAAATGACATAGACATGATAATATAATATTCAGCTCCACATAGGTATCAATATAAGTCAGATCCCAGCAAACACAACATGTAGCATTACAATAAGATGATCTTGATCATGATAGGCAGCTCACAAGATCTAAACATGATGGCACAAGTGGAGAAGACAACCATCTAGCTACTGCTATGGACCCATAGTCCAAGGATGAACTACTCACGCATCACTCCGGAGGCGGGCATGGCGATGTAGAGCCCTCCGGTGATGATTCCCCTCTCCGGCAGGGTGCCGGGAAGAGCTTCAGAACCCCCCGAGTTAGGGTTGACGACGGCGGCGGCAGCGAATATGTTCTGGATGAAAGGCTCGGTGTTTTAGGGTTTTCACGTCTCGGGGAATAAATAGGCGAAGGGGCGATGTCGGCGGACCCCCGAGGGGCCCAAACCACAGGCGGCGCGGCTGGGCCCTGCCGCGCCGCCAGGTGGTTTGGCCACCTCGTGGCTCTCCTTCGTCTCTCCTTCGGACTCCGTGTACGTGCTGGAAAAATAGGGACTTGGCCTTTTGTTTCGTGCAATTCCGAGAATATTTCCAGAAGTAACTTTCTGAAACCAAAAACAGCAGAAAACAGGGAACTGGCACTGTGGCATCTTGTTAATAGGTTAGTCCCAGAAAATGCATAAAAGTGATATGAAGTGTATATAAAACATGTAGCAAATGGTATAATATAAGCATGGAACAGCAGAAATTATGGATACGTTGGAGACGTATCAAGCATCCCCAAGCTTAGTTCTACTCGTCCTCGAGTAGGTAAAACGATAACAACAAATAATTTCTGAGGAGACATGCTTTCACACAATCTTGATCAATATATTGCAAGGCTCATGTCATGAATGAAGTGACTCAAAGCAATGTCTATAGTTTGCTAACAAATAGATAAAGAGTAAACAATGAATCATATAAGCAAAAACTTTTCATGAATAGTACTTTCAAGACAAGCATCAAAAAGTTTTGCATAAGAGGTAACTCATAAAGCAATAGATTCAAAGTAAAAGGCATTGAAGCAACACAAAGGATGATTAAGTTTCAGCATTGCTTTCAACTTGTAACATGTATATCTCATGGATAGTTGTCAACATAAAGCAATATAACAAGTGCAATAAGTAAACATGTAAGAATCAATGCACACAAAGTTGACACAAGTGTTTGCTTCTAAGATAGAAAGGAGTAGGTAAACTGACTCAACATAAAGTAAAAGATAGGCCCTTCGCAGAGGGAAGCAGGGATTAAATCATGTGCTAGAGCTTTTTAAGTTTTCGAAAGCATATAGAGAGCACAAAATAAGTATTTGAGAGGTGTTTGTTGTTGTCAACGAATGGTAGTGGGCACTCTAACCCCCTTGTCAACCAGACTTTCAAGAGCGGCTCCCATGAAGGACGTTATCTCTACCAGCAAGGTAGATCATCCCTCTTCTCTTTTGTTTACACATGTATTTTAGTTTCTTTATAGATGACACTCCTCCCAACCTTTTGCTTACACAAGCCATGGCTAACCGAATCCTCGGGTGCCTTCCAACATTCACATACCATGGAGGAGTGTCTATTTGCAAATTAAGTTGCTTACTGATAAATCAGGGCAAAACATGTGAAGAGAATTATTAATGAAAGTTGTAATTAATTGGGGCTGGGCACCCCGTTGCCAGCTCTTTTTGCAAATTATTGGATAAGCGGATGTATATGCCACTAGTCCATTGGTGAAAGTCTGTCAGAAGTAAATGACAAGATTGAAAGATAAAACACCACATACTTCCTCATGAGCTATAAAACATTGACACAAATAAGGAGTAATAAAGTTTTGAATAGTTTAAAGGTAGCACATGAAATATTTACTTGGAATGGCAGGAAATACCACATAGTAGGTAGGTATGGTGGACACAAATGGCATGGGTTTTGGCTCAAGTTTTGGATGCACGAGAAGCATTCCCTCTCAGTACAGAGTTTAGGCTAGCAAGGTTGTTTGAAGCAAACACAAGTATAAACCGGTACAGCAAGAATCACATAAAAACATATTGCAAGTATTATAAGACTCTACACTGTCTTCCTTGTTGCTCAAACATTTTACCAGAAAATATCTAGACCTTAGAGAGAACAAATATGCATCCCAAGTCTCAACAAGCTCTACGGTAGTTCTCCACTACTAGGCTTTAACTACATGATGCAAGAGCTTAAACATGATCTACTTGAGAGCTCAAAACAATTGCAAAGCATCAAATCGAAACAAGACAATGATCTACAAGAATGCATATGTCTTTTCCAATACCAACTACTACATGTAGCATTTTCTTTCTTCCAAACAAACACCAATAATTTATTTAAACATAAACTCTCCAAATGATAATATAATGCAGCAAGAGAGTATTTATAAACAAGTGCTAACAGCTCGAAGAGATGCATGAAAAACAGGAGCTAAAAGCACTGCAGTAGCTAGTTAAGAATACTCAACAAATATAAGTGAAGAACATGAGTATTCACATGAAAAAGCGGAGCGTGTCTCTCTCCCACACAAGGATTGCTAGGATCCGAATTTATTCAAACAAAAACAAAAATAAAAACACACAGACGCTCCAAGTAAAGCGCATAAGATGTGAAAGAATTAAAATATAGTTTCACTAGAGATGACCTGATAAGTTTGTTGATGAAGAAGGGGATGCCTTGGGCATCCCCAAGCTTAGACGCTTGAGTCTCTCTGAATATGGTTGGGATGAACCACGGGGGCATCCCCAAGCTTAGGCTTTTCACTCTTCTTGATCACATAATATCACCCTTCTCGCTTGATCCTTGAAAACTTCCTTCACACCAAACTCAAGACAGTTCTCATTAGAGGGTTAGTGCATAATCAAAAATTCTCATATTCTGTAATGATACAATCAATCCCAAAGCTTCTGGACATTAGCTACAGCCACCAATGCTTTGTGGAGCAAAGAAATCCACACAAACACAGTAAAAGAGCGAATGCAAAACAAAAGGCAGAATCTGTCAAAAACAGAACAGTCTGGAATGACGAATTTTTTCGAGGCACTTAAGTTGCTCAGATGGATCTGGCCTAAAATAATGAAAGTTGCGTACATATCTCAGGAATATGCGTGTTTTTTCAGAATTTTTTGAATTTTCTACAGGGAGATAAGCTCAAATCCGTGACAGCTAAAAATCTGTCACTGCGCAGAAATCCAAATCTTGCATCAACTTTCAATATAGAACTTTACTTGGCACAACATTGCGATAAAATAAAGATACAAAGGAGTTGCTACAGAAGTAACAAAACTCCTTGACTCAAAGAAAACAAAAATAACAGCAAATAAAAACGATGGGTTGTCTCCCATAAGCGCTTTTCTTTAACGCCTTTCAGCTAGGCGCAGAAAGTGAAAATCAAGTGTTGTCAAGTGGCAAATCATTCAAATCATCAAAAGCTTCTTCCAACACACAGCTTGTAACAATGGGTATCTTAGATGTTCCTGGAGGTGTTTCATTATTACCTTTAACCGTACTAAAAGTTTTATCAATTTTAAGCTCATAATGAGTCTTTGGTTTTGGCACTTTAGGAACATACATAAACTTTTGCTCTCTACCCACATAAACTTTCTCCTTTTTAGACTTAAGAGAAGTAAAGGTTGAACTTAAGGTTTCAATAGCTTCCTCTAACTCATCAATTCTATGATTTTGGGTGTCATGGATATTATTATCCTCAAGAACAGTGATTCTTTCATTGATGGTGGCTATTGATTCATTAGTCTTACCAATACAATCAAGAAAATTTGGAAAAAAATTCTCCATAGAGTCTAACTTATTTATAACATCCTCCAAGGTGATCTCAATTTTAATATCTTTAGTGGGTGGTGTTCCTACCAAACTTTCAATAATATTACAGGCTTCTAAAGCAGGAGTACCCAAGAAATTTCCACCTGTAAGAGTGTCTAGAACATACCTATACCAACTAGAGATACCAACATAAAAGTTCCTAAGGAGGATAGTGGTAGAGTGTTTCTTAGTACATCTATGATGAGCATCACTAATTCTATACCAAGCATCTTTCAAATTTTCACCTCCTAGTTGCCTAAAAGAACGAACTTCAACTTCAGGAGCATTCATTTTGAAAAACAAAATCAAACGAATTAAACAAGTAACTAATTTTTTTGTGTTTTTGATAAAGAGAGCAAACAAGACTAAATAAAAATAAACTAAGCAAGACAAATAACAAAGTAAAGAGATTGGGTGTGAGAGACTCCCCTTGCAGAAGCAATTCGGTTTTCCCCGGCAACGGCGCCAGAAAACGTGTTGTAGCGCTAAGTTGACGAGGGAATATCTCCCCGGCAACAGAAACAATGCTTGTACGTCACACGTCAGTTGGGAACCCCAAGAGGAAGGTATGATGAGTGCAGCAGCAAGTTTTCCCTCAGTATGAAACCAAGGTTTAATCGAACCAGTAGGAAAACGAGGTTGCTTCGAAGGTGTTGGTGAAGGAGTGTAGTGCGGCGCAACACCAGGGATTCCGGTGCCAACGTGGAACCTGCACAACACAATCAAATTACTTTGCCCCAACTTAACAGTGAGGTTGTCAATCTCACCGGCTTGCTGAAAACAAAGGGTTAAACGTATCGAATGGAAATGATGTTTGTTTGCATAAAACAGTAGAGAACAATGATTGCAGTAGATTGTATTTCAGATGTAAAAGAATGGACCGGGGTCCACAGTTCACTAGTGGTGTCTCTCCAATAAGATAACTAACATGCTGGGTAAACAAATTACAGCTGGGCAATTGACAATTGATAAGTGCATATAACATGCATGTGTGAGCTGTGGTGTCTACTATGAGATTCATTTGGGCATTACGACAAAGTACATAGACCGCTATCCAGCATGCATCTATGCCTAAATAGTCCACTTTCCGGTTAACATCCGTACCCCTTCCAGTATTAAGTTGCAAGCAACAGACAATTGCATTAAGTAATGTGCGTAATGTAAACAATACATTCATCCTTGAATAAAGCATTGCTGTTTTACCCCTAGTGGCAACAACACATCTACAACCTTAGAACTTGCTGTCACTATCCCAGGTTAAATAGAGGTTGAACCCAACTATCATGCATAAATACCCCCTCTTGGAGTCACAAGTATTCACTTGGCCAAGGCTTCAACAAGTAACGGAGAGCATGCAAGATCACAAATGACATAGACATGATAATATAATATTCAGCTCCACATAGGTATCAATATAAGTCAGATCCCAGCAAACACAACATGTAGCATTACAATAAGATGATCTTGATCATGATAGGCAGCTCACAAGATCTAAACATGATGGCACAAGTGGAGAAGACAACCATCTAGCTACTGCTATGGACCCATAGTCCAAGGATGAACTACTCACGCATCACTCCGGAGGCGGGCATGGCGATGTAGAGCCCTCCGGTGATGATTCCCCTCTCCGGCAGGGTGCCGGGAAGAGCTTCAGAAACCCCCCGAGTTAGGGTTGACGACGGCGGCGGCAGCGAATATGTTCTGGATGAAAGGCTCGGTGTTTTAGGGTTTTCACGTCTCGGGGAATAAATAGGCGAAGGGGCGATGTCGGCGGACCCCCGAGGGGCCCAAACCACAGGCGGCGCGGTGGGCCCACTGCCGCGCCGCCAGGTGGTTTGGCCACCTCGTGGCTCTCCTTCGTCTCTCCTTCGGACTCCGTGTACGTGTTGGAAAAATAGGGACTTGGCCTTTTGTTTCGTGCAATTCCGAGAATATTTCCAGAAGTAACTTTCTGAAACCAAAAACAGCAGAAAACAGGGAACTGGCACTGTGGCATCTTGTTAATAGGTTAGTCCCAGAAAATGCATAAAAGTGATATGAAGTGTATAAAAACATGTAGCAAATGGTATAATATAAGCATGGAACAGCAGAAATTATGGATACGTTGGAGGACGAATCACTGGACAACGCCCGGGCATGTCTGCATGCACTCAGATGCAGCCCTCTTGTTCATCTGTATTGGGTTGCGGTT